>JANJGK010003156.1:2500-96843 GCA_039081455.1 Macrobrachium rosenbergii | reverse complement strand
GAACTATGTAAGATACAGGAAATATTCTAGTGTTGGCTGTAATACAATGTCTGTGTTACTTAACGCACTTTGTTATACATCGGAAAGGCCACACGCCCCTTCCCAAGTGTCTGTTGTCTGTTAAGCTGAGCTGCTTCTATACTTTTGAAAGACATTTTTAATACTCGTGTGTCCAGCTATTTAATACAAGGAAATAAAATACATTGAAATATCACATTCAAATAGATCTCCTGCATTAATGATGAAAATTACTTCACCAAAATAAATAACTATTCTGTGGTACATATTTTCTACCGAATATCTTGCTTTCACCTCTGGATAATGATTGATTTGGTGAATTCATTTTTCATTATTTGAATGGGACATTTGCAATGTATTTTATTTCATTGTATTATATAGCTGAAACAAGCTTTGCCACATCTTAGACACACTGAGTATTAAGAATGTCTTTCAAAAGTGTAGTAGCATCTCACCTTAGGAGGGACGTCTGGCTTTTCTGATACATAACAAAGTCCACTGAGAAACACGGACATTGTACGAGAGCTGAGAAGTACAGAAGTAGTAAAAGTATGGTACAGTAAGCTTTACGTATCCACACTTAATAAACGTATAAAATAACACTTCATATATTGCTGTCCTGTAAATGTTAGTTACTGAAGGTTAAAAAGAAAGCATTAAGCTTCACAATTACATCAACCTTCCTCATTAGAGGTCTTTATTATAAAGCTAGTTTCACTTGTAATGGTTTTATACATTCAAATTTCGATACATTATTCAATACAGGGAGAAAACATTGTGTGATCAGTCAAGATTGGAAAATCACTAACCTAGGCCTGTGAAAAACTTAACACTTGCAATATGGACCTCACATTTCACTTGAAAACTATTTAATCCATTAGAAACTGGAACTGTAATTAGAAAACACTGTCAAATTCACATGATAAAAACCTTTGCATGACCTAACCTAAAAGAACGCATCAGCTCTCCTAGTGCAGGCTCTATAAATTCAGTTTAACCTGCAGTCATGTCATAAATCATCAAATTTCAATTGCACGCTGCAAACAATCAAACAATCCATTAGCATGAATTTTAATCCAGCAACAAAATGAACTGGTATTCAGAGAATGATTACTGTAAGAAGATAACTCTTTTGTCTATTTCCCATCTGAAAGCCCCACTTTGGAATTTTTGTTACTCTTCGTAAACTTACAGAGTAATACTGCTGTTTCTTTTTAGCCTAACCTTGACTAAAATGCTGTAAATCTCATCACAGCTCACATTAATTCACAGAATTACAATTCCCTTCTGGAGATTTATGTACAACTTGGTTCTCTGAAGTGGGCTTTAAAAATTACCCAACTTCACGGTGTTGTTAGATTCCTACACAAACAGGTAATTTCAGTTTTTCTTAAGTCTGTTTCAAGACCGAAAAACTGATAAACTTCATGTAGGAAATGACTTCATTTCAAAAACTGATATACGATTATTTTATAATCTTTGAATGGGCATATTCCCACTGTAAGACTCTTGTATGGATAAATTTACTCCTTCTAAGCTTAGTAGTTTGCCGCGTTGGAATAACCGTTCAGCTGTGACCGCCTCAGCTAATGGGTGGCTACTATTAAGTTGAGGCAAAATGAATGAGAAAAACATATATCCTAAAATACTAAACCCACAGCAGGAGTAAATACTTCATACGCTAAATTACAAGATGTAAAGAGGAACTCTGACTTGACTTGGGTCAATAGGCTCTTGTATTTGGGCATTACTATAAACTTAAGCCTATCCCAGCTTTCATGAAAAGGCGTCCTTCCAACATTAACGTTTGTAGGACCATTTCCCTACATAGTCTCTGTCATTTTAACAACTAATGTTTGGCTATAACCACATTCTGGTCCATTACACAAATTTTATAAACACGGGTGTAGTAGTCTCTCTGTGCTGACTTCCTTCATTCGAAGTAGAGGCTTGTGGGATTCCAGATGTAATATTGTCCCATTTAGCTTCAAAGTTGTAAATTCAGTAGATGCAAACAATATTCCAAAAAAATGAGAAAGAAATTAATGAAATATCAAACTGGGATCATCTGGTTTACAGTCTCAGAATGAAGATCAGTAGTTCCAATTAACCCCTAAAGCATTCTGTATCTGGGCCCAATTTACTAAGTGGGGGCAGAGATAAGACAGGGTCTTCTTACACTCGTTCCGAATGTCCGTAACCTTTTGTCAAGGATAGATAGAATTTTATTTAGTCACAGCTACAGTTTATATATTAAAGGAGTTCAATATCGGATTAAGGTGCAAATTCACTGAAGACATGACAGAGGCTTCTTGGTGTAAGTTTCAACCAAACTACATTATTAAAACAAATAGTTCATCTTAATTAAATATTATCAACATTATTATTATTAATGGCTACTTGGGCCTGGCCATAACTTGGAAACACAATTCAACATTTTGTCATGATGTAGTAAAATTTCTTAGCACCAACACTGTCTCCTCTTTCTGACTTAAATCCAGGGTGGCTCAATTATTATTAGAAAAGAAACATTTACTGCTCTCACTGACCAACTTTCTCTAAAGTACTACTCAAAAACACCAGAACTGACCCATAATTACCCGGGATATGACAGAGAAAATAAGCTGGTCTCACAAAACTGGAAATTTCACAATACCCAGAATTTACTTATAAAAGTTACGAATACTGAAGTCTTTTTCGTATCGTAACAGCCAATCCTTTACCAAATTAATTTTCCTGTTGGGAATATTCTAAAAGCTACTAGCGTGACAGGCAACAAATTTCAGTTTCATTATTATCAATGGCAATGTCTGAGTTTGTTTTACAGATTCTTTAAGTATTTAACTTTGGTTCCATGTGAACAATAATTTCCATCCGACCAAAAAATACATTTTCCCTGACATCTCACTCTGTGTCCTTTAAATGCTTACCTTTGTTGAAGTTCATTCCGGTTTTTAGATGATTTACTGCATATTCTGCCACTCAGCATCAACTGGCAAGCTGCAGATCATCTGGAAAGGTGAGAAATGCATCAAGATCGTGGAAAATTGGGGTCTTTTTGCTTACATAGTATCAAAATGAGGACATCTTTCTTTACAACCAGGCCTCAAGTCTTCATTACTACGAATAGCACAGATGAGGTACTTGTTATTTGCATTATCAAGGATATCTTTCTAAAATTCAATTCAATCTGCAATCCTAGCTGTTCAATAATAAAAGAATAAATATGGTCCACAACATAAATAGCACAATAAACTAGTAGAAGCTTTTTAATGCAAATATAACCATTTCTCAGTCTTGCTACCAGGTTTCAGCATTCTCAAACCATTTGACAATCTGCAAAAATCTGTTAAAATCTAAATCCAACAGAATTTCAACTTTCATGATTCAGATTCGTCTTTCTGTTATGAACTATGCATGACAGTAATACGATTACTAATTACTCATTACTTTAATGGAGATACTGAAAGCGACAGTCTACAAACTGATAATTTCAACCTTCAAATTGTTTTGTTCCTTCCAAAAACTGCCCTAAAATGTTAGATCACAATATTTTTGAGTTTCTGTTATATCAACCTGCAACTGCAAGGCTGCAACTGCAAGAAACCTCTCAATCAAATAAATTGACAAAAGGCTTTACTCTGAGCAAGACAAAGCAAGATCTGATGAGTTCTGTCATGCTAAAATCCATAACGTTGCCCGAACAAACTTTTAGTAGAGAGTTTTGCAAACCATAAACATACCTGAATCAGTGTAATATCATGGATGTATAGCATGTATTCTCTAAAGACTAACGAAAATAAAGGTCATGTCGGCAGAGAGACTTCAGTCTTTTCGTAAGGAATGACGGTCGTAGTTACTTAGCATTAATCTACCTTCTTTAAGGTTAAATATCTAATATTATTAAACTCTGCCTCACCCTACCATATATCTGACACTTACACTTACACCCCATCTTGATCAGGCAGAGGTTTTCTTACGTGCTTATTTTACCCATGGGTACTGATCTGGATCAAAGATTGTTTTAAATACTTCAATAACTAAGCTCAAGATTCGATGAAATTTATGTAGACTTACTGTCGATTCTATTTAAAGCTTGTTACTAAACCTCAAGAAGATGAAAATTGCTTAATTGCATATCTACTATATTTCAGGAGTTACAAACTGACTATTATTATATAACTACAATCTACATTATTTTACGTGCAACCTGTAACTGAATGATTCACTGTAATGGTGAAAATACTAGCAGATTTTTTCACGCACACAATGCATAAACCTAAACTCTATAATTATGGCTTTCTATATGAAACTAAATGGGCTTCTTTTCTCCATTTTGAGAAGGAATCTTGACTGATTACCTGTTCCAAATCTGAAGCTACAATAAATTAAGATCAACAGCTCTGGACCTACTTGAATTTAACCTCCATGTTGGAGTTATCGGAGCTATACTGGACTCCACACTGGGTTCAATAAACGGAGATCATCAGGACAAGATGATGAAAGGAAAAAGGAGTTTGAAAATGTGAGGAAGTTTTGGCTACTTGAGAAAAAGTGTATAATTTGCTTCAATTTGAACATCTGAAATAAATTGTTTTATTACACTTTAACAATGCCAATTGTGGTCCTTCAACTCTGGTGAAAAGCTAGAAATTAAATGTTTAAAATCAACCTTGAAAGCAAATTTGGGAAAATCAATTTTAACAAATTGAATAGTTTACAAGCTTGCGAACTTTTTAACCAAAGTTCTTCCAATATACTCTGCTGCAGACTAACCAATTGTGCTAAACATTACCAGATTCCAAATACTGAATTTAGTTTGACCTATTTTTCAATATAGCCACTTTGCAATCTTTAATTGAACTTCTTAGCAAACAAAGGTGCTGCATATTGATTGCACCAGGTTCAACTGTATGCAGTTAATCCAGAGAACAGAATAGAATATAGAATTTAGGCCAAAGGCCGAGTGCTGGAACCTATAAGGTCATTCAGTGCTGAAAGGGAAATTGAGAGCAGAAAGGTTTGCAAGGTGCAACAGGAGGAAAACCTCGCAGCTGCACTACGGATCAATTGCTAGAAGAAGGGTGAGGAAAGTCAGATGGAAGAAAGAGAATATGAAAGGAGGTACAGTAAAGGGAATGAAAGTAGTTGCAGCCAGCGACCAAAGGGACGTTGCAGAGAACCTTGAGTAATCAAGCGTCTTACCTTTACAAGCTATCAATTCAGGTGACAGAGAAGAATGTCTTGACCTGGGTAAATCTATATCCGTGGGGTCCTCCTCCACGCTCAGTTCATCTAAGTGAGGGTCATTCTCTTGGGTGCTCGGCCTGAAAGCAAGACATTCCATTGGATCTTGATGGTGTCAGTTCAAGGCACAGCCATCTAAAAGGTGCAAACATCCTTTTTTATTTGTGATTTAGATCTAAAGCTGGTGATAAAGTCTTGCCAATTCATTCAGTTGAGGTTCAAGAAGAATATATTACTTTTCAAATGACACCGCCATTGCCTCAGTAACTTGAAAGCATTGTTGCTGTTATTTTGGTATGAAAATGACCCCTACTTCTGATGCAGAGTCCAACTCAAAAAAGTTTCCTTAGAGCTGCACAAAACAGCTGCAAGGTGACTTTTGCAACTTTATAAAGCCATCATCCATCACTCAGAGGCAATACCTCATTGAAAATTTCATGATTGATTACATGAAGCTTGTTTGCCCTACATGCAATAAGTAACTGTCCTACCTATGTAGATCACGTGTACTTTTCATGCTTTATGTACAACTTGGTTCTCCGAAGTGGGCTTTACAAATACCTTAACTTTACAGTGTTGTTAGATTCCTACACAAACAGGTATTTTTTTTCTTAAGTCTGTTCCAAGACCGAAAAACTGATAAACTGCATATAGGAAATGACTTCTTTTCAAAAACTGATGTAAAATTATCTTATAATCTTTTAACAGGCAAGACCCACACTCATATTCCCACTGTAATACTTGTGTGGATAACTTTACTTCTTATAAGCTCAGTTCACAGTAGGCCACATTAGTTTTCACACATATTTCATTCTTCCATGAGTGTTCTAGTTTGTTGCTTTGGAACAATCGTTCAGCTGTGACCATCTCTCTATTTGGAGACTCAGATATTGAGAGATCATCTCTGTAGAAAACTTAACTTGAATATTTGACCTAACCTAAAAAAAACCTTCCACCTAATCTTGCACATCGCAGTAGGAATACAGGTGATCACTATAAATTGGGAACAAATCCAAGTATTGTAAAAGCTATTTTGTAAATAAAGAATTGCATATAATGGGTTTGATTAATACTGATTCAAAGATCATTGTACGTTTGAGAAGCAATCATAATGATAGATTAATACTGATTCAAAGTTCATTGTACATTAGAGAAGCAATCTACAATGCCCAGCTCGATGCTGAAAACTGATGTCTGTATAACAGACTTTGAATACAGTGTTGTTAAACATCACATCTGTCAAAAGGTTTAATCAGCTGTTGCTCTTCTTAACGAGGCTGATTGTAGCGCACTGCACGTGACAGAAACAAATCCAAAGAAATAAGAAATACTAAAAAGAGGTTCATTAACTATGAATTAACGCAACTGGACGACACTCAAGCAAGCAAATTGCTTTTCTCGAGAGCTTTGTCACCTGTAGCCTACCTGATCAAAAATTTTTGTGTTCACAATCAAATATCAATTGCCAAATTGCATAACACAATAAATACAGAATTGAGGTCTATGAGGTCATGCAGCACTGAAATGGAAATTGACAGTAAAAAGGCCTTAAAGGTGCAACAAGAAGAAATCCTCGTAGTTGCACTATGAATCAACTGTCAGGATAGGTTTGAGGAAAGCAAGATGAAAGAAGGAGAATATGAAAGGAGGTACAGTAAAAGAAAAGAAAGGGACTGCAGCCAGCGGCCCAAGGGACACTGCGCCCAATGCACACTGAATGCAATGTACGTTCAACTCACGAGAAAATAAAACGCAATGGCTGTGCCGAGCAGAAAAAATGAACGGCAGCCCACGACGAGTGTCTGACGCCACCAACCCAGACACTCGCCACATTACCTGTGGGTCCAGTTCATCATGTATATTGCATGCCAACTTCAAGCCTGGCCTAGGGTAGTCTGTCAGTGGTATATATTCACAAAATTACTTGACAAGAGGCTAATCTATTGATAATACTATTAATAACTTTATTATTTGGTATTTCTAAGCAAGAGACTATTACCCTAATTAATAATTAACACCGAAATATAAAGATATCTTACGAAATCTTGGCAAGAATTTGGGGAATGAACCCAAGGCTATTCTCGCTTATTTAACCCTAAATTAACAACAATTTAACCATAAATCTGCCATACACTAATACCTTATCGTCTTAATTAACAAATTACTGGTTAATTAACCGGCACTTACTCATCAATAACGAAATAGCAAGTAATTTCTTACGGATATTGACGTCCAGGGAGACCTTCGGCTTCCGCCATCTCCGAAGCTTTTGGTGACGTCTCTCTCATTTCATTGTATCTGTATAATAATAATAATGATATAATCATGTAATGTTTTAATAAATTGTATAGTATTATATAAATAGTCTCTTTTATGAAAAATAATTTGATCTTTATGGACAAACTACAAATGAAAATTTACGTAATATTTGAAACACTACAACCTTATCTTGATGGCCTGATAACTATGACTCTCAAAGCTTTTGGTAATGTCTCCTACATTTTATACTGTTATTATTACGATAATAATGATATAATTATGTAATATTCTTATAAAATGCATCTGTATTATTATCTAAATAATTTTAAGATATAATAATGATAGAATAATGACCAAAATATAATGAAATAATTCAATATTTATTGGAAACACTATAAGTTTCTAGAGTATCTTCAGTGCTTTTTAGGCTGAGGGGGGGGGGAAAGCTGCTGGAGGATCCAAGTGTTTCCAAGTGTTTCATTTTTATTCCTTTTCATCATTAGTAAATATATTATATTACTCTGTAAAATCTATTAAAATGCAGTTCTTAAGAAGTACTTTATTCATTACACAGATGAATCCACAAATACAAGTAATATGGCTGAAGACACTTCAGACAAGACACAATTCAGACAAGAGACGAGACAATTCAGGCAGCAGATGAGATCATTCACACAAGACAGACTTCAAACCTCTTGGGTTTTTATAAACCTCTCATGGTTTATAAACCTCTCAGGTTATAAAAACTCTCATCGTTTATAAACCTCTAGGATTTATAAACCTCTCAGATTATAGAACCTCTCATGGTTTATAAACCTCTAGGTTTTATAAACCCCTCACGTTATAAAACCTCACATGGTTTATAAACCACTGGTGTTTATAATCTCAGGTCCAGTCGTTTGACTCTAGCTGTAAAATGTATCGGCTGAAGATTTAAAAAAAGAAAAGAGTAAAATATAAAGGAATTTATCAGAATGTATTGAAATTTATCAAAATTTATCGGAATTTATCAACATTTGAAAATTTATCAGAAATGTTTAATGACATAGAGAGAATTTCACATAATATTGGCAGATATTTTGAAAGAGTGAATTAGAAATAGGAAGGATTTTATTGAAATTTATCAGAATTCATGAGAATTTATCAAATTTTATCTAAAATGTCTAGCATTAAAAAACTATATAGTTAAAAGAAGCACAGGAATTGAGGGCTAAAATGTACCAATTCACTGATATTTCAAAAGAGCATGTTAAGAAGTGGTATTAATTTATGAGAATTTATCAGAACTCATCAGAATTTATCAGAATTTATTCACATTTACCTAAAATATCGAGTACTAAGAGTTAATCATTCTTAAATAAATGAAAGAATTGATTGATAAAATTTACAGAATACACTGAAAGTGTGGAATGAAATCATCAGAATTTATTAAATGGTGCAGAATACAGAACTGAACACAGAATTTAGGCCAAAGGCCAAGCACTGGGACCTATGAGGTCATTCAGCGCTGAAACAGAAACTGAGAGTGAAAGCACTTTGAATCAACTGTTAGGAGAAAGAGGGCTGAGGAAAGTGAGATGGAATAAAGAGAAGGTGAAAGGAGGTGCAGTAAAAGTAACAAAAGGGGTTGTAGCAGCAGCGAGGGGCCATGGAACTTTAACTACGACCCGGTGGTGGCCTGTCCTATATCGCTGCCAGACGCACCGTTATGGCTGACTTTAACCTTAAATCAAATAGAAACTACTTCTGAGGAGGCTAGAGGGCTGCAATCTGCTATGTCTGATGACTGGAGGGTGGAGGATCAACATAGCAATTTGCAGCCCTCTAGCCTCCTCAGTAGCTTCTAAGATCTGAGGGGGGACAGAAAAAGAGCGGACGGACAAACAAAGCCGGCACAACAGTTTCCTTTTGCAGAAAACTGAAAAACGCAACTCAAACCAGATCAAACAAATATGAAAGAGTTACTACAAATGTATTCTTTAACAATAAGCTCTTCACTGGGTGCGTCGGCAGAGCTGTGGACTGGTACTCGCTAGGCCTGCGTTCGAGTCTCCGGCCGGCTGATGAAGAGTTAGAGGAATTTATTTCTGGTGATAGAAATTCATTTCTCGCTATAATGTGGTTCAGATTCCACAATAAGCTGTAGGTGCCGTTGTTAAGTAACCAATTGGTTCTTAGCCATGTAAAATAAGTCTAATCCTTCCTTGGGGCCAGCCCTAGGAGAGCTGTTAATCAGCTCCTCAGTGGTCTGGTTAAACTAAGGTATACTTAACTTAGCAAGACACAATTATCAGTGTTACCTAAATACAACACAGGCAATGAAAATGAATGAAAGAAGCGCTGACATATTCTCGTAAAGAACACGAATTGAAACCAAATGAACAAGAATGAGGTACACTCTGAAATGAAAAGGGTGTTTGAAGGGCGGACATTAATATTCTACTGGCTGCTCTTGAAGAAATCTGCTGGTGTCAAGCCTGGGTAATCTTCGCTGGAGGAACGATAAAAGAAAACTGGTCAAATAAAAGTCAGATGTCAGGAAACGACAGAAACGAATTTTGAAAATTCGAGATGGTCAATTCAGTTTCTGGAAATAAGGATTTCAAACACTTATTGCCCATCTTCTTTTCTTCACTGCGACTAAAATTCTATCTCCAACTGGAGTTGATCCTCGTTCCCATAAACCTAAAAGAAAAAGTGTTGTTCCCTCTTCCCAATTCCCATTGCTTGCAAGTTCACGAGAAGTTAATGTCTCCTCAAAAACAGAATTACAGATTTTCAATATCTGGACGACTTGCAAAACCTCTGTCTTTGATCAATGATATTTTGAAGAAAAATGGTGGTCAGGACAGAGGGAGGACAAACGAGGAAAAAGTCATAAGGTCGAAAGGTAGGAAGGCGAAGAAGAAGACCAGAAATAACAAAAACAACAGCTGAGTGATGAGACTAGCATTGTTAGTCTGAAATGTGTGACGCAACAAGTATATAACTCTCAAGAAAAGCAGGGAATCTCTAGCCAACCGAAGGAGGCATCATAAATATTTGAATAATAATTAAGTAACTTGTGTACCCGTGCTGTCAAAAATGATAACAGAATTTAAATCATTTTGCCATTGCATCGCGCTTATTATGTATATTATATATGTTCACAGGAAGCCCTGTTAAAACATAACACTCAGTGGAAGATGGAGAGCCAGACTCATGAAATGCAGAGCGGGGATAGTAATAACACCTGAAACGATTCTTTTAATAATGAGTGGACATCTTCTTTTGCAACTTGCACAGTGCTCGCTCTGGGAGGTCAATCGCCGCACAGTTATTAAAAACCAGCTCCTTTGTTTCTTTTCTCACTCTGAGCCAGTCACTCAGTCATCCAATCAGCCAGTCAGTCACCAGCCATACAACGCTTATGGAAATAAATGAACTCCTCTTCGTTAATGCTACTAGTAGTACATATACTGCTGCTAGTAAGGCAGATAAAAGCTACTAGTAGGGCAGTTGCTGCTACTAGTATGGCACTTAATGCTACTAGTAGGACCATTACTACTACTAGCAGGGCGGTTAATGCTACTAGTGGGGGCATATATCGCTTCTAGTAGGATGGTTACTGCTACTAATAGGACAACAGATACTGCTACTAGTAAGACCGTTACTGCTACTAGTAGGGGAGATACTGCTACTTGTGGGGCAGTTACTGCTACTAGTATGGCACTTAATGCTACAAGTAGGGCAGTTAATACTACTAGTAGGACATACATTGCCACTTGCAGGATGGTTACTGCTACTAATAGGACAACAGATACTGCTACTAGTAAGACCGTTACTGCTACTAGTAGGGGAGATACTGCTACTTGTGGGGCAGTTACTGCTACTAGTATGGCACTTAATGCTACAAGTAGGACAGTTACTGCTACTAGTGGGAATAGTTACTGCTACTAGTAGGGCAGTTACTGCTACTAGTGGGACAGATACTGCTACTAGTGGGACAGATACTGCTGCTAGTGGGTAGTTAATGCTACTAGTAGAGCAGTTACTGCTACTAGTGGGCAGTTAATGCTACTAGTAGAGCAGTTACTGCTACTAGTGGGGATAGTTACTGCTACTAGTGGGCAGTTACTGCTACTAGTAGGGGGATACACTTAATACTAAACTATCTGGTGTCACAACAATGGTCAGAGAGAGAGAGAGAGAGAGAGAGAGAGAGAGAGAGAGAGAGAGAGAGAGAGAGTTTGGAATGAAGCAAATTTCTTGATCTTTAATTTACTGACAGTAAATAAACCCTCAAAAATACATACATACATACATGCATACAAATGTATGTATGAATATAATGTATGCATGTATTTGTCAATACTTATTGCACAATTATTCATATGTATACACAAGTTAGTTAATTGTTTAATTTCATTTATTAAAAAAAAGGTTTTTCATTGATAAAACTTAATGTATACAAATTGATTCATTCATTTTTATGATCATTAATACATGGATTAATATGGAGAGAGAGAGAGAGAGAGAGAGAGAGAGAGAGAGAGAGAGAGAGAGAGAGAGAGAGAGAGAGAGAGAGAGAGAGAGAGAGAGAGAGAGAGAGAGAGAGAAAATTTCCATTTATTTGGTCAAATTCTAAACAATAATTCGGAAAATAAAGCAATAAATCAATTAATCAATAAATCCAGATAAATTGTTCATTCAGAAAATAAATTCATAAATGTATCAATAAATTCAGATGAATTGTTTATCTTATATAATATAAATTTATTAAATTATATACTTTATTGCAAATAAAATAAACCTAATATTTAAAACAATTTCGTGTCGTTTGAGCAACGAGTTACTTGAATTAATAATAATAATAATAATAATAATAATAATAATAATTATTATTATTACTATTATTATATATCATTGCTGTTATGATAATAATAAAAGTAATATAATATAGTAATTATTATAATAATCATAATAATAATATAAACATTATTATTATTATTATTTAGGTAAAGAATATAACTTTTGAATCCAATAATAATAATTGACATGACCTGTTGCCAGTTATGACCTGTTTTTTTATTAGGAGCTGTTGACTGACATGACCTGTTGCCAATTATGACCTGTTATCTCTTATGAAAGCAACAGAGAAAGCACCAGACGTATGATGACCTTGATAATGACCTCTTGCTAATGATTATATTTAACTGTTTCAGGACTAAGCACAGAAGTCTCAGTCTCTGTATCTCACAAGAACACTGATGCCACCAATTTGTACACAAGCAGCCTAACAATTCCTACTGCACATGGTGTGCTTTCATGCACAATACAATATGCAATTTTCTCTGTATATTATAAAGTTGATTGAATATAGCATGAATAGTAATTTGGCTGAGAGTATGACTGATCCAGAACACCAGTCACCCAAACTTGACTCTGCAAAAGGTCAAGCCAGAAAGCAATAATGCTTCTACAAGCACAGATACCTGAAGAGAACTGAATACCAATAAAGACACAGAAAATGGCAATTTAAGAGACATTTTGAAATAGATGCAATTGACATTGTCAAAAGCAGTGCATCAGAAATGTAGGAATTATATGAAAGAGAGAAAGTGTGGAGAGAAAGGCCTCACGCAGAAATTGCACAAGAAAGAGGGGAAAGTGAGAAAAGTGAGGTGGAAAAGGCACGTGGCCAAGTGCTTCCAATCACTGTCTCTTTGGAAAAGTAGCCACCAGCAAAAGCCACATTTCCTCAGTGCAATAAAATTATATTAGAAAACTGCTTTCAATGGCCTTGCTCGAATAGTGGCAGGAAAGTATGGAGGTGTCAAGATGCAAGCAGGAAGTCAGTTACCAGCATTTTCTGTGGAAAATGACCACAAGCAAATAAGAATAATAATAATAATAAACACAACAAATACAGATCGTGACGAGAAATGTCAGATCTGGAGAAATGTTCCTACACAGGACAAAGTGTTGCAGACACCATCAGTAAAAGAGGCACCTCCTGCAGGCGATTTGGCAGAAATGGGGCAAATGAACACAAAGGATTTTGAGGAATACAGTATTACAACCTGAAAAAACAAGGTATTCCAGGCATTCTCAATGTACGAATAATACAAGGTATCAAATAGCACAAGGTATTGCACGTGTTCCATTGTACAAATAACACAAGGTATTGCATGTGTTCTCAATGTACGAATAACACAAGGTATTGCATGTGTTCTCAATGTACAAATAACACAAGGTATTGCATGTGTTCTCAATGTACGAATAACACAAGGTATTGCATGTGTTCTCAATGTACAAATAACACAAGGTATTGCATGTGTTCTCAATGTACGAATAACACAAGGTATTGCATGTGTTCTCAATGTACGAATAACACAAGGTATTGCACGTGTTCTCATTGCACAAATAACACAAGGTACTGCACGTGTTCTCAATGTACGAATAACAAAAGGTATCAAATAATACAAGGTATTGCATGTGTTCTCATTGCACAAATAACCCAAGGTATTGCACTTGTTCTCATTGTACAAATAACCCAAGGTATTGCACTTGTTCTCATTGTACAAATAACACAAGGTATTGCACTTGTTCTCATTGTACAAATAACACAAGGTATTGCACTTGTTCTCATTGTACAAATAACAGAGCAGACCAAGTTAAGTACAAACACAATGACAGGAAAGATTTTGCCACTGACAAAGTGGTAATCTAGTACGAAGAGCTCCCAGTGATAATGTTCTAAACGTTCTTTCTTCCTCTTAAACTCCTCCTCCTCCTCCTACTCCTCCTTGTTTATGAATTATCACCGGGGCCTTTTCGTACTAGATTACCCTTTGTTGGTTGTGGCACAACCTTTTCCCATTATTCTATTTCTGCTTCTCATTATTTGTACAATGAGAACACTGCAATACCTTCTTTTTCAGATCGTAATGCTGTATTCCTCAAAATCCTTTGTGTTTATTATAGGGAAACCAGTACAGGAATTCAGCCAGAACAAGGGACTCCAGTTGCCTGTTGCAATCAAGAATCCAGCAAGAACAAAGGATTCAAGTTGCATGTTGCAATGTGGAAGAAATGAAGAGTGTAGCTGATAATATACAAGTGAAAACTCTGAAACACACAAGTTTCATTATGAGAAATAATGATCTAAGAGAGAATTGCACTGAAAATGAAAGGAAGATGAAGACAGACAATAAAAAGAATAAGAACAGAGAAAAACGACACAGAAGGAGGAGTAGAAGAAGAAAGAAAATGTTCTGGACAAAAACCTGGACTAGGAAATGTGGAGAAATGAAGTGGACAAAAATATAAATAAAAATATGGAGAAATGACATTTGCAAAGAGTGAAATAATGGAACTAAAAACCCTGTATTCTCATATTCTAATGAGAAGTGAAACTTTAACCAAGGCCCGGTGGTGGCCTGCCCTATATTGTTGCCAGAAGTATGATTATGGCCAAATTTAACCTTAAATAAAATAAAAACTACAAAGGCTAGAGGGCTGCAATTTGGTATGTCAGATGATTGGAGGGTGGATGATCAACATGCCAATTTGCAGCCCTCTAGCCTCAGCAGTTTTTAAGATCTGAGGATGGACAGAAAAAAGTGCAGACAGAATAAAGTGTGGACGGACAGACGAAGCCCTCACAACAGTTTTCTTCTCCAGAAAACTAGAACTAGTCAATGACAAATAACCAGGATAAATGAAGACTTGATAAAGGAGGGATATGGCCAGAATGCTAGAAAGTTTGACGATATTCATTTACAATGGAAAGTGGGACTTACTCCAGAGTAAAATTCATAAGAGGGATAAACTCTAAATACTGGAGGAAGTGCTTCAGGAAAGGCTCTGAAAAGTGGCTAATACTGGCAACTATCCATTTGACTCTATGTCTGAGAAACAAAAATAAAAGAAACCAGTATTTATGACTGGTTAACCAACCACAGAAGCACCAAGCAAATACTGTGGAGATGACACCACAAATCTGTGGTTCCTGGAAAGGCACTTCAAAAGTACCACAACAAAGGGAGAGGGTACATCAAGAGACCATTTAATATAGGTGATGTTAGCGTACCATAAAACTTAAATCTGAAAGTTACAGCAGGTACTGAAAGCAATTGAAAGGTACACTAAGCATCCACTGAGACACAAGACTGGGTACCTCGTTGTTTACCACAATAACAGGAAAGAAAAATTGAAAAACTGCAAAGAATTGCAGTAAGCAAAGTTCTCGGGATCTGGTTGAAAAGTTCAGTCTGAACAGAACCCAATTTCTGGTGACTGGAAGAAAAAAAAAAAATAGGTTTTTGTATTTAACCCGTCAGCTAAACTAAAGAATCATTGGTTTGGTTTTATACAAGCAATTCAGATCAAATCATTCCATCTGATATAGATTTGTAAAAGCTTTATCACTAAGATACTGAAAATGTCAAAAGATTCTGACAAAATGAAGGGATTTGTGTCCAATATTTATCATTTACTGTCTTCTGTCAGAGAGGAACTGGGTCAGGAAAGTGGCCACTAATTAACCTGTCAAGCAAGTGTGTCCAATTCTCAGGTGATATAATATAAATGCTATAATCTCTTTTTGTATTGAGAGCCAAAATGTCCTGTGGGCTAACCTGCTGTAGCTGATTATTGTCTGTTTCATAAAAGGGAATTCAGTGATGCCACAATTCAGTTCAAAATCTACACCAGCTTTCTGCAATCAAAGTTTCTTCAGCACAATCGACTTTTCCGTACAGTTGCGACAGTGTATAATAACCAAGGCCACCGAAAACAGATCTGTCTTTCGGTGGGTTCGTCATAATGCTGTTTGAGCCACGGCCCATGAAACTTCAACCACAGCCTGGTGGTGGCATATCCTATATTGTTGCTCGAAGCACAATTATGGCTGACTTTAACCTTAAATCAAATAAAAACTGCTGAGGCTACAGGGCTGCAATTTGGTATGTAAATTTGATGATTGCAGCCCTCTGGCCTCAGCAGTTTTTAAGATCTGGGGGCAGACAGAAAAGTGCGGACAGAAAAAAGTACAGACAGACAAAGGTGGCACAATAGTTTTCTGGAGATATCACTGCAAATTCCACATCACTGCACTGTGGAAACATTTTTTTTGTCAGAATTCCAGGCCTTAGAGAAGTTCGGTACTCTGAATACACTGTATTAATACTAAAATGGGTATTTGGGTATTTAGCGAGCAGCAAGGAAGAGAATCCAACCTTAAAAAGGAGTGTGACCACAAAATGCTATAATAAGATTCATGGCTGGAGCTTTTTATTACAAATGTGGTAGGAACAAGTACTTGTAAGCCAGTAAAGGAAGTATGCAAATTAGCGCGATAAGGACCAACAGGAGAGCTATAAAACTATAAATCATGACGAAAATGGTACGAATGAAATATCGACCACATGGAAATTCAGGCCAGAGAGTGAAGAGGACACTTCCCATCAAACCTGATATAACGATTAAGCTAAATCTGTTAAATCTTTGCTTACAACTTATATAGAGTTTCAGAGATGGTGTATCCTGAAAAAAAAAAAAAAAAAAAAAAACTGGCTGACTAGTGAAAGTCAAACTGAATTCAACTAATTATCATTTAGAATCAACTTCATACAACAGAAAGAGGCAGGAAGCAACATTCCAGCTTTACAAATCACATGCACTCTTTTCAATATTAGCAACCGCGTAGATTTTGTGTTGCTGTTAATCAAATCCACAAAAATCTATGCAACATCTAAAATAGGGTAAATCTAGTTGAATAATTTCAAATTTAGACACAGCACTCATAGGTTGATGAAGCCTTCAGGCTATGAGAACTTTTAATGTGTTTTATGACACAGCACTCTTGTTACAAGAGCAGCTGTGTGTACTGTGTTCTACAGTACTCCTGTACATTCCACACTGAACAGCTCTCATGCTTAGAAGTGGCTTTCCCAAGATGATATTGAGTGTTTGTATGTTACCTACATCCAGATTTTGTGTTGCGTTTACTGAAAGTTACTGTTTTAACGTCTGTGTTGATTTCACTGTACAGTACACTATACACTGCGAGTAATTACGTTTATTGTTTAGATTCAGTACTGTACATACTAAGTGAAATTCACAGCTTTCTGTAGAATCATGGCTTCAGAAACACAAGGACATTCACACTCAGCAGGTGTCATCAAATTACACTTGAATTAAAAATATACTGGATATTTGGTCCCACCTACACCCAAAATTCTATACTTGTCAGCTACAGAACACTGCCATTTTTTGCCTGGCCACCATTCTTAAATAAACCTCTTCAATTTGGTGTTCAGTGTAAATTACAGGTCAGTTTAGGTACCATGTGGTCTTCTTGTTAGCTGTAAGACATCTAGAAAGTGGCCAAGTCCTTAACAGACTCTGTTATTTACCAGAAATCTGTAATATACTCAAGTCCAGGGTATAAGTGGGCTCTGTGTTACCTAACAGACTGTTCCTTATCATAAATCTAGAAAGTATTCAAGAACAGGCTTCAGAACAGGGTCTGTGTTCCTGAACCAGAAATCTAGGAAATATTATAGGGTCTGTTACTTAACAGACATTATTACTTATCAGAAAGGTGGATCATAAAGTGTCTGTTAAGTAGAGAAACTGATTCCTATTCTAAGTTGAATATTGTAAGATAAAAAAGAAGAAAATAATGAAAAAAACAAGATGAATTGAACACTCACCATCTTCTTCTTCCTGAGGTCCGTCAGCGGAGGATTCTTGCAAATCTGCAAAGTAAAGGACACAGAATGAGTTGGCTGTGCAGCATTGCAGAAATGACTTGTCACTTGCAATTATCAATCTTAAAAACTCCTTTATTGTATTTACAGCAAAATAACACAGCAGAGATCAGGATAATGTACATCTTGTACCAATAATTAGATTCTGAAATCCTAAAACATTCTATTTTAGTCACTGATTAAGCAATGGGGAAATTACTGTTGAGCAAAAAGTAATAAAATGATGAAAAAGGGTATTAATTGTATTAAAATTACAAAAAAAGGTATTTAACTACGAATATCATTCTTTTTTATTTGTTGAGGTGCAAAACCTAATGGGCATGGGCAAGCTAATGCCCTCTTCCATGCCCAGTACCGAAGAAAATAAGAAAAAATGAATGTAATATTCATGAGCATACCATACAGAGTATATGGTCACTGTGATAAGAAAGTGTCAATACAGTGATATCAGTCAAGACAAGATTACCAAGTTCCATTCAGAGCCTCTGAGAGAGAGAGAGAGAGAGAGAGAGAGAGAGAGAGAGAGAGAGAGAGAGAGAGAGAGAGAGAGAGAGAGAGAGAGAGAGAGAGAGAGATTGCCTGAAGGACTGACTGGTACTTTATAAAGACTAGTTCTGATGTAAAAGTATAAAGTAAAGTTCTGATAGAAAATTATTATTATTATTATTATTATTATTATTATTATTATTATTATTATTATTACATTTTGTGATGGTGACTGTCTTAACAGTCAACTACTTGAAAAGTCTAAACTTGAATATTCAGCCTCATTTCTTATTATTATTATCATTATTATAATTACAATTATTATCATTATTATTATTATTATTAGTATTATTATTATTATGACTGCAACCCTCAACAGTTGACCGCTTGAGACTCCATTTTGGAATGCTGAGGCCACAATTTTATGACGATGATGATGATGATGACTGCGACCCTCAACAGTCGACCGCCTGAGACTCCATTTTGGAATGCTGAGGCCACAATTTTATGACGATGATGATGATGATGACTGCGACCCTCAACAGTCGACTGCCTGAGACTCCATTTTGGAATGCTGAGGCCACAATTTTATGACGATGATGATGATGATGACTGCGACCCTCAACAGTCGACTGCCTGAGACTCCATTTTGGAATGCTGAGGCCACAATTTTATGATGATGATGATGATGATGACTGCGACCCTCAACAGTCGACCGCCTGAGACTCCATTTTGGAATGCTGAGGCCACAATTTTATGATGATGATGATGATGATGATGACTGCGACCCTCAACAGTCGACTGCCTGAGACTCCATTTTGGAATGCTGAGGCCACAATTTTATGATGATGATGATGATGATGACTGCGACCCTCAACAGTCGACTGCCTGAGACTCCATTTTGGAATGCTGAGGCCACAATTTTATGATGATGATGATGATGATGACTGCGACCCTCAACAGTCGACTGCCTGAGACTCCATTTTGGAATGCTGAGGCCACAATTTTATGATGATGATGATGATGATGATGACTGCGACCCTCAACAGTCGACTGCCTGAGACTCCATTTTGGAATGCTGAGGCCACAACTTTATGATGATGATGATGATGATGATGACTGCGACCCTCAACAGTCGACCGCCTGAGACTCCATTTTGGAATGCTGAGGTCACAACTTTATGATGATGATGATGATGATGACTGCGACCCTCAACAGTCGACTGCCTGAGACTCCATTTTGGAATGCTGAGGCCACAATTTTATGATGATGATGATGATGACTGCGACCCTCAACAGTCGACTGCCTGAGACTCCATTTTGGAATGCTGAGGCCACAATTTTATGATGATGATGATGATGACTGCGACCCTCAACAGTCAACTGCCTGAGACTCCATTTTGGAATGCTGAGGCCACAACTTTATGATGATGATGATGATGATGACTGCGACCCTCAACAGTCAACTGCCTGAGACTCCATTTTGGAATGCTGAGGCCACAATTTTATGATGATGATGATGATGATGACTGCGACCCTCAACAGTCAACTGCCTGAGACTCCATTTTGGAATGCTGAGGCCACAACTTTATGATGATGATGATGATGATGATGACTGCGACCCTCAACAGTCGACCGCCTGAGACTCCATTTTGGAATGCTGAGGTCACAACTTTATGATGATGATGATGATGATGACTGCGACCCTCAACAGTCGACTGCCTGAGACTCCATTTTGGAATGCTGAGGCCACAATTTTATGATGATGATGATGATGACTGCGACCCTCAACAGTCGACTGCCTGAGACTCCATTTTGGAATGCTGAGGCCACAATTTTATGATGATGATGATGATGACTGCGACCCTCAACAGTCGACTGCCTGAGACTCCATTTTGGAATGCTGAGGCCACAACTTTATGATGATGATGATGATGATGACTGCGACCCTCAACAGTCAACTGCCTGAGACTCCATTTTGGAATGCTGAGGCCACAATTTTATGATGATGATGATGATGATGACTGCGACCCTCAACAGTCGACTGCCTGAGACTCCATTTTGGAATGCTGAGACCACAATTTTATGATGATGATGATGATGATGATGACTGCGACCCTCAACAGTCGACTGCCTGAGACTCCATTTTGGAATGCTGAGGCCACAATTTTATGATGATGATGATGATGATGATGATGATGATGATGACTGCGACCCTCAACAGTCGACTGCCTGAGACTCCATTTTGGAATGCTGAGGCCACAACTTTATGATGATGATGATGATGATGATGACTGCGACCCTCAACAGTCGACTGCCTGAGACTCCATTTTGGAATGCTGAGGCCACAACTTTATGATGATGATGATGATGATGATGACTGCGACCCTCAACAGTCGACTGCCTGAGACTCCATTTTGGAATGCTGAGGCCACAATTTTATGATGATGATGACTGCGACCCTCAACAGTCGACTGCCTGAGACTCCATTTTGGAATGCTGAGGCCACAATTTTATGATGATGATGATGATGATGATGATGACTGCGACCCTCAACAGTCGACTGCCTGAGACTCCATTTTGGAATGCTGAGGCCACAATTTTATGATGATGATGATGATGATGACTGCGACCCTCAACAGTCGACTGCCTGAGACTCCATTTTGGAATGCTGAGGCCACAATTTTATGATGATGATGATGATGATGACTGCGACCCTCAACAGTCGACTGCCTGAGACTCCATTTTGGAATGCTGAGGCCACAATTTTATGATGATGATGATGATGATGATGATGATGATGATGACTGCGACCCTCAACAGTCGACTGCCTGAGACTCCATTTTGGAATGCTGAGGCCACAACTTTATGATGATGATGATGATGATGATGACTGCGACCCTCAACAGTCGACTGCCTGAGACTCCATTTTGGAATGCTGAGGCCACAACTTTATGATGATGATGATGATGATGATGACTGCGACCCTCAACAGTCGACTGCCTGAGACTCCATTTTGGAATGCTGAGGCCACAATTTTATGATGATGATGATGACTGCGACCCTCAACAGTCGACCACCTGAGACTCCATTTTGGAATGCTGAGGCCACAATTTTATGATGATGATGATGACTGCGACCCTCAACAGTCGACTGCCTGAGACTCCATTTTGGAATGCTGAGGCCACAATTTTATGATGATGATGATGATGATGACTGCGACCCTCAACAGTCGACTGCCTGAGACTCCATTTTGGAATGCTGAGGCCACAATTTTATGATGATGATGATGATGATGACTGCGACCCTCAACAGTCGACCGCCTGAGACTCCATTTTGGAATGCTGAGGTCACAACTTTATGATGATGATGATGATGATGACTGCGACCCTCAACAGTCGACTGCCTGAGACTCCATTTTGGAATGCTGAGGCCACAATTTTATGACGATGATGATGATGACTGCGACCCTCAACAGTCGACCACCTGAGACCCCATTTTGGAATGCTGAGGCCACAACTTTATGATGATGATGATGATGATGACTGCGACCCTCAACAGTCGACCGCCTGAGACTCCATTTTGGAATGCTGAGGTCACAATTTTATGATGATGATGATGATGATGACTGCGACCCTCAACAGTCGACTGCCTGAGACTCCATTTTGGAATGCTGAGGCCACAACTTTATGATGATGATGATGATGATGACTGCGACCCTCAACAGTCGACTGCCTGAGACTCCATTTTGGAATGCTGAGGCCACAATTTTATGATGATGATGATGATGATGATGACTGCGACCCTCAACAGTCGACTGCCTGAGACTCCATTTTGGAATGCTGAGGCCACAATTTTATGATGATGATGACTGCGACCCTCAACAGTCGACTGCCTGAGACTCCATTTTGGAATGCTGAGGCCACAATTTTATGATGATGATGACTGCGACCCTCAACAGTCGACTGCCTGAGACTCCATTTTGGAATGCTGAGGCCACAATTTTATGATGATGATGATGATGATGATGACTGCGACCCTCAACAGTCGACTGCCTGAGACTCCATTTTGGAATGCTGAGGCCACAATTTTATGATGATGATGATGATGATGACTGCGACCCTCAACAGTCGACTGCCTGAGACTCCATTTTGGAATGCTGAGGCCACAATTTTATGATGATGATGATGACTGCGACCCTCAACAGTCGACTGCCTGAGACTCCATTTTGGAATGCTGAGGCCACAATTTTATGATGATGATGATGATGATGATGATGATGACTGCGACCCTCAACAGTCGACTGCCTGAGACTCCATTTTGGAATGCTGAGGCCACAACTTTATGATGATGATGATGATGATGATGATGATGATGATGACTGCGACCCTCAACAGTCGACTGCCTGAGACTCCATTTTGGAATGCTGAGGCCACAACTTTATGATGATGATGATGATGATGATGACTGCGACCCTCAACAGTCGACTGCCTGAGACTCCATTTTGGAATGCTGAGGCCACAATTTTATGATGATGATGATGACTGCGACCCTCAACAGTCGACCACCTGAGACTCCATTTTGGAATGCTGAGGCCACAATTTTATGATGATGATGATGACTGCGACCCTCAACAGTCGACTGCCTGAGACTCCATTTTGGAATGCTGAGGCCACAATTTTATGATGATGATGATGATGATGACTGCGACCCTCAACAGTCGACTGCCTGAGACTCCATTTTGGAATGCTGAGGCCACAATTTTATGATGATGATGACTGCGACCCTCAACAGTCGACTGCCTGAGACTCCATTTTGGAATGCTGAGGCCACAATTTTATGATGATGATGATGACTGCGACCCTCAACAGTCGACCACCTGAGACTCCATTTTGGAATGCTGAGGCCACAATTTTATGATGATGATGACTGCGACCCTCAACAGTCAACTGCCTGAGACTCCATTTTGGAATGCTGAGGCCACAATTTTATGATGATGATGATGATGATGATGATGACTGCGACCCTCAACAGTCGACTGCCTGAGACTCCATTTTGGAATGCTGAGGCCACAATTTTATGATGATGATGACTGCGACCCTCAACAGTCGACCGCCTGAGACTCCATTTTGGAATGCTGAGGCCACAACTTTATGATGATGATGATGATGATGATGACTGCGACCCTCAACAGTCGACTGCCTGAGACTCCATTTTGGAATGCTGAGGCCTCAATTTTATGATGATGATGATGATGATGACTGCGACCCTCAACAGTCGACCGCCTGAGACTCCATTTTGGAATGCTGAGGCCACAATTTTATGATGATGATGACTGCGACCCTCAACAGTCGACCACCTGAGACTCCATTTTGGAATGCTGAGGCCACAACTTTATGATGATGATGATGATGATGATGACTGCGACCCTCAACAGTCGACTGCCTGAGACTCCATTTTGGAATGTTTAGGCCACAACTTTATGATGATGATGATGATGATGACTGCGACCCTCAACAGTCGACCGCCTGAGACTCCATTTTGGAATGCTGAGGCCACAATTTTATGATGTTGATGACTGCGACCCTCAACAGTCGACTGCCTGAGACTCCATTTTGGAATGCTGAGGCCACAACTTTATGATGTTGATGACTGCGACCCTCAACAGTCGACCGCCTGAGACTCCATTTTGGAATGCTGAGGCCACAATTTTATGATGTTGATGACTGCGACCCTCAACAGTCGACCGCCTGAGACTCCATTTTGGAATGCTGAGGCCACAATTTTATGATGTTGATGATGATGATGATGACTGCGACCCTCAACAGTCGACCGCCTGAGACTCCATTTTGGAATGCTGAGGCCACAACTTTATGATGATGATGACTGCGACCCTCAACAGTCGACCGCCTGAGACTCCATTTTGGAATGCTGAGGCCACAATTTTATGATGTTGATGACTGCGACCCTCAACAGTCGACCGCCTGAGACTCCATTTTGGAATGCTGAGGCCACAATTTTATGATGTTGATGACTGCGACCCTCAACAGTCGACTGCCTGAGACTCCATTTTGGAATGCTGAGGCCACAACTTTATGATGTTGATGACTGCGACCCTCAACAGTCGACCGCCTGAGACTCCATTTTGGAATGCTGAGGCCACAATTTTATGACGATGATGATGATGACTGCGACCCTCAACAGTCGACCACCTGAGACCCCATTTTGGAATGCTGAGGCCACAATTTTATGATGATGATGACTGCGACCCTCAACAGTCGACCGCCTGAGACTCCATTTTGGAATGCTGAGGCCACAATTTTATGATGATGATGACTGCGACCCTCAACAGTCGACCGCCTGAGACTCCATTTTGGAATGCTGAGGCCACAATTTTATGATGTTGATGACTGCGACCCCCAACAGTCGACCGCCTGAGACTCCATTTTGGAATGCTGAGGCCACAATTTTATGATGATGATGACTGCGACCCTCAACAGTCGACCGCCTGAGACTCCATTTTGGAATGCTGAGGCCACAATTTTATGATGTTGATGACTGCGACCCTCAACAGTCGACCGCCTGAGACTCCATTTTGGAATGCTGAGGCCACAATTTTATGATGTTGATGACTACGACCCTCAACAGTCGACTGCCTGAGACTCCATTTTGGAATGCTGAGGCCACAATTTTATGATGATGATGATGATGACTGCAACCCTCAACAGTCAACCGCCTGAGACTCCATTTTGGAATGCTGAGGCCACAATTTTATGATGATGATGATGATGATGATGACTGCGACCCTCAACAGTCGACTGCCTGAGACTCCATTTTGGAATGCTGAGGCCTCAATTTTATGATGATGATGATGATGATGACTGCGACCCTCAACAGTCGACTGCCTGAGACTCCATTTTGGAATGCTGAGGCCACAATTTTATGATGATGATGATGATGATGACTGCGACCCTCAACAGTCGACTGCCTGAGACTCCATTTTGGAATGATGAGGCCACAATTTTATGATGATGATGATGACTGCGACCCTCAACAGTCAACTGCCTGAGACTCCATTTTGGAATGCTGAGGCCACAATTTTATGATGATGATGATGATGATGACTGCGACCCTCAACAGTCGACTGCCTGAGACTCCATTTTGGAATGCTGAGGCCTCAATTTTATGATGATGATGATGATGATGACTGCGACCCTCAACAGTCGACTGCCTGAGACTCCATTTTGGAATGCTGAGGCCACAATTTTATGATGATGATGATGATGATGACTGCGACCCTCAACAGTCGACTGCCTGAGACTCCATTTTGGAATGATGAGGCCACAATTTTATGATGAT
The DNA here is from genome assembly GCA_039081455.1 of Macrobrachium rosenbergii. Taxonomy (NCBI): domain Eukaryota; kingdom Metazoa; phylum Arthropoda; class Malacostraca; order Decapoda; family Palaemonidae; genus Macrobrachium; species Macrobrachium rosenbergii. Next base: position 70,718 of record JANJGK010003156.1, on the reverse strand, counting down.
GATGATGACTGCGACCCTCAACAGTCAACTGCCTGAGACTCCATTTTGGAATGCTGAGGCCACAATTTTATGATGATGATGATGATGATGACTGCGACCCTCAACAGTCGACTGCCTGAGACTCCATTTTGGAATGCTGAGGCCTCAATTTTATGATGATGATGATGATGATGACTGCGACCCTCAACAGTCGACTGCCTGAGACTCCATTTTGGAATGCTGAGGCCACAATTTTATGATGATGATGATGATGATGACTGCGACCCTCAACAGTCAACTGCCTGAGACTCCATTTTGGAATGATGAGGCCACAATTTTATGATGATGATGATGACTGTGACCCTCAACAGTCAACTGCCTGAGACTCCATTTTGGAATGCTGAGGCCACAATTTTATGATGATGATGATGATGATGACTGCGACCCTCAACAGTCGACTGCCTGAGACTCCATTTTGGAATGATGAGGCCACAATTTTATGATGATGATGATGACTGCGACCCTCAACAGTCAACTGCCTGAGACTCCATTTTGGAATGCTGAGGCCACAATTTTATGATGATGATGATGATGATGACTGCGACCCTCAACAGTCGACTGCCTGAGACTCCATTTTGGAATGCTGAGGCCTCAATTTTATGATGATGATGATGACTGCGACCCTCAACAGTCAACTGCCTGAGACTCCATTTTGGAATGCTGAGGCCACAATTTTATGATGATGATGATGACTGCGACCCTCAACAGTCAACTGCCTGAGACTCCATTTTGGAATGCTGAGGCCACAATTTTATGATGATGATGATGATGACTGCGACCCTCAACAGTCAACTGCCTGAGACTCCATTTTGGAATGCTGAGGCCACAATTTTATGATGATGATGATGATGACTGCGACCCTCAACAGTCAACTGCCTGAGACTCCATTTTGGAATGATGAGGCCACAATTTTATGATGATGATGATGACTGCGACCCTCAACAGTCAACTGCCTGAGACTCCATTTTGGAATGCTGAGGCCACAATTTTATGATGATGATGATGATGACTGCGACCCTCAACAGTCGACTGCCTGAGACTCCATTTTGGAATGCTGAGGCCACAATTTTATGATGATGATGATGATGATGACTGCGACCCTCAACAGTCGACTGCCTGAGACTCCATTTTGGAATGCTGAGGCCACAATTTTATGATGATGATGATGATGATGACTGCGACCCTCAACAGTCAACTGCCTGAGACTCCATTTTGGAATGCTGAGGCCACAATTTTATGATGATGATGATGATGATGACTGCGACCCTCAACAGTCGACTGCCTGAGACTCCATTTTGGAATGCTGAGGCCTCAATTTTATGATGATGATGATGATGATGACTGCGACCCTCAACAGTCGACTGCCTGAGACTCCATTTTGGAATGCTGAGGCCACAATTTTATGATGATGATGATGATGATGACTGCGACCCTCAACAGTCGACTGCCTGAGACTCCATTTTGGAATGATGAGGCCACAATTTTATGATGATGATGATGACTGTGACCCTCAACAGTCAACTGCCTGAGACTCCATTTTGGAATGCTGAGGCCACAATTTTATGATGATGATGATGATGATGACTGCGACCCTCAACAGTCGACTGCCTGAGACTCCATTTTGGAATGATGAGGCCACAATTTTATGATGATGATGATGACTGCGACCCTCAACAGTCAACTGCCTGAGACTCCATTTTGGAATGCTGAGGCCACAATTTTATGATGATGATGATGATGATGACTGCGACCCTCAACAGTTGACTGCCTGAGACTCCATTTTGGAATGCTGAGGCCACAATTTTATGATGGTGATGATGATGATGACTGCGACCCTCAACAGTCGACTGCCTGAGACTCCATTTTGGAATGCTGAGGCCACAATTTTATGATGGTGATGATGATGATGACTGCGACCCTCAACAGTCAACCGCCTGAGACTCCATTTTGGAATGCTGAGGCCACAATTTTATGATGGTGATGATGATGATGACTGCGACCCTCAACAGTCGACTGCCTGAGACTCCATTTTGGAATGCTGAGGCCTCAATTTTATGATGATGATGATGATGATGACTGCGACCCTCAACAGTCAACTGCCTGAGACTCCATTTTGGAATGCTGAGGCCACAATTTTATGATGATGATGATGATGATGACTGCGACCCTCAACAGTCGACTGCCTGAGACTCCATTTTGGAATGATGAGGCCATAATTTTATGATGATGATGATGACTGCGACCCTCAACAGTCAACTGCCTGAGACTCCATTTTGGAATGCTGAGGCCACAATTTTATGATGATGATGATGATGATGACTGCGACCCTCAACAGTCAACTGCCTGAGACTCCATTTTGGAATGCTGAGGCCACAATTTTATGATGATGATGATGATGATGACTGCGACCCTCAACAGTCAACTGCCTGAGACTCCATTTTGGAATGCTGAGGCCACAATTTTATGATGATGATGATGATGATGACTGCGACCCTCAACAGTCGACTGCCTGAGACTCCATTTTGGAATGCTGAGGCCACAATTTTATGATGATGATGATGATGACTGCGACCCTCAACAGTCGACTGCCTGAGACTCCATTTTGGAATGCTGAGGCCACAATTTTATGATGATGATGATGATGATGACTTCGACCCTCAACAGTCGACTGCCTGAGACTCCATTTTGGAATGATGAGGCCACAATTTTATGATGATGATGATGACTGCGACCCTGAACAGTCGACTGCCTGAGACTCCATTTTGGAATGCTGAGGCCTCAATTTTATGATGATGATGATGATGATGACTGCGACCCTCAACAGTCAACTGCCTGAGATTCCATTTTGGAATGCTGAGGCCACAATTTTATGATGATGATGATGATGATGACTGCGACCCTCAACAGTCGACTGCCTGAGACTCCATTTTGGAATGATGAGGCCATAATTTTATGATGATGATGATGACTGCGACCCTCAACAGTCGACTGCCTGAGACTCCATTTTGGAATGCTGAGGCCTCAATTTTATGATGATGATGATGATGATGACTGCGACCCTCAACAGTCAACTGCCTGAGATTCCATTTTGGAATGCTGAGGCCACAATTTTATGATGATGATGATGATGATGACTGCGACCCTCAACAGTCAACTGCCTGAGACTCCATTTTGGAATGCTGAGGCCACAATTTTATGATGATGATGATGATGATGACTGCGACCCTCAACAGTCGACTGCCTGAGACTCCATTTTGGAATGCTGAGGCCACAATTTTATGATGATGATGATGATGACTGCGACCCTCAACAGTCGACTGCCTGAGACTCCATTTTGGAATGCTGAGGCCACAATTTTATGATGATGATGATGATGATGACTTCGACCCTCAACAGTCGACTGCCTGAGACTCCATTTTGGAATGATGAGGCCACAATTTTATGATGATGATGATGACTGCGACCCTCAACAGTCAACTGCCTGAGACTCCATTTTGGAATGCTGAGGCCACAATTTTATGATGATGATGATGATGATGACTGCGACCCTCAACAGTCGACTGCCTGAGACTCCATTTTGGAATGCTGAGGCCTCAATTTTATGATGATGATGATGATGATGACTGCGACCCTCAACAGTCAACTGCCTTAGACTCCATTTTGGAATGCTGAGGCCTCAATTTTATGATGATGATGATGATGATGATGATGATGATGACTGCGACCCTCAACAGTTGACTGCCTGAGACTCCATTTTGGAATGCTGAGGCCACAATTTTATGATGATGATGACTGCGACCCTCAACAGTCGATTGCCTGAGACTCCATTTTGGAATGCTGAGGCCACAATTTTATGATGATGATGATGATGATGACTGCGACCCTCAACAGTCAACTGCCTTAGACTCCATTTTGGAATGCTGAGGCCTCAATTTTATGATGATGATGATGATGATGATGATGATGATGACTGCGACCCTCAACAGTTGACTGCCTGAGACTCCATTTTGGAATGCTGAGGCCACAATTTTATGATGATGATGATGATGACTGCGACCCTCAACAGTCGACTGCCTGAGACTCCATTTTGGAATGATGAGGCCACAATTTTATGATGATGATGATGATGATGACTGCGACCCTCAACAGTCAACTGCCTGAGACTCCATTTTGGAATGCTGAGGCCACAATTTTATGATGATGATGATGATGATGACTGCGACCCTCAACAGTTGACTGCCTGAGACTCCATTTTGGAATGCTGAGGCCACAATTTTATGATGGTGATGATGATGATGACTGCGACCCTCAACAGTCGACTGCCTGAGACTCCATTTTGGAATGCTGAGGCCTCAATTTTATGATGATGATGATGATGATGACTGCGACCCTCAACAGTTGACTGCCTGAGACTCCATTTTGGAATGCTGAGGCCACAATTTTATGATGGTGATGATGATGATGACTGCGACCCTCAACAGTCAACCGCCTGAGACTCCATTTTGGAATGCTGAGGCCTCAATTTTATGATGATGATGATGATGATGACTGCGACCCTCAACAGTCAACTGCCTGAGACTCCATTTTGGAATGCTGACGCCACAATTTTATGATGATGATGATGATGATGACTGCGACCCTCAACAGTCGACTGCCTGAGACTCCATTTTGGAATGATGAGGCCATAATTTTATGATGATGATGATGACTGCGACCCTCAACAGTCAACTGCCTGAGACTCCATTTTGGAATGCTGAGGCCACAATTTTATGATGATGATGATGATGATGACTGCGACCCTCAACAGTCGACTGCCTGAGACTCCATTTTGGAATGCTGAGGCCTCAATTTTATGATGATGATGATGATGATGACTGCGACCCTCAACAGTCGACTGCCTGAGACTCCATTTTGGAATGATGAGGCCATAATTTTATGATGATGATGATGACTGCGACCCTCAACAGTCAACTGCCTGAGACTCCATTTTGGAATGCTGAGGCCACAATTTTATGATGGTGATGATGATGATGACTGCGACCCTCAACAGTCAACTGCCTGAGACTCCATTTTGGAATGCTGAGGCCACAATTTTATGATGATGATGATGATGATGACTGCGACCCTCAACAGTCAACCGCCTGAGACTCCATTTTGGAATGCTGAGGCCTCAATTTTATGATGATGATGATGATGATGACTGCGACCCTCAACAGTCAACTGCCTGAGACTCCATTTTGGAATGCTGAGGCCACAATTTTATGATGATGATGATGATGATGACTGCGACCCTCAACAGTCAACCGCCTGAGACTCCATTTTGGAATGCTGAGGCCTCAATTTTATGATGATGATGATGATGATGACTGCGACCCTCAACAGTCAACTGCCTGAGACTCCATTTTGGAATGCTGAGGCCTCAATTTTATGATGGTGATGATGATGATGACTGCGACCCTCAACAGTCAACTGCCTGAGACTCCATTTTGGAATGCTGAGGCCACAATTTTATGATGATGATGATGATGATGACTGCGACCCTCAACAGTCAACCGCCTGAGACTCCATTTTGGAATGCTGAGGCCTCAATTTTATGATGGTGATGATGATGATGACTGCGACCCTCAACAGTCGATTGTCTGAGACTCCATTTTGGAATGCTGAGGCCACAATTTTATGATGGTGATGATGATGATGACTGCGACCCTCAACAGTCAACCGCCTGAGACTCCATTTTGGAATGCTGAGGCCTCAATTTTATGATGATGATGATGATGATGACTGCGACCCTCAACAGTCAACTGCCTGAGATTCCATTTTGGAATGCTGAGGCCACAATTTTATGATGATGATGATGATGATGACTGCGAACCTCAACAGTCAACTGCCTGAGACTCCATTTTGGAATGCTGAGGCCACAATTTTATGATGATGATGATGATGATGACTGCGACCCTCAACAGTCGACTGCCTGAGACTCCATTTTGGAATGCTGAGGCCTCAATTTTATGATGATGATGATGATGATGACTGCGACCCTCAACAGTCAACTGCCTGAGACTCCATTTTGGAATGCTGAGGCCACAATTTTATGATGATGATGATGATGATGACTGCGCCCCTCAACAGTCAACTGCCTGAGACTCCATTTTGGAATGCTGAGGCCACAATTTTATGATGATGATGATGATGACTGCGACCCTCAACAGTCGACTGCCTGAGACTCCATTTTGGAATGCTGAGGCCTCAATTTTATGATGATGATGATGATGATGACTGCGACCCTCAACAGTCAACTGCCTGATACTCCATTTTGGAATGCTGAGGCCTCAATTTTATGATGATGATGATGATGATGACTGCGACCCTCAACAGTTGACTGCCTGAGACTCCATTTTGGAATGCTGAGGCCTCAATTTTATGATGATGATGATGACTGCGACCCTCAACAGTCAACTGCCTGAGACTCCATTTTGGAATGATGAGGCCACAATTTTATGATGATGATGATGACTGCGACCCTCAACAGTCAACTGCCTGAGACTCCATTTTGGAATGCTGAGGCCACAATTTTATGATGATGATGATGATGATGACTGCGACCCTCAACAGTCGACTGCCTGAGACTCCATTTTGGAATGCTGAGGCCTCAATTTTATGATGATGATGATGATGATGACTGCGACCCTCAACAGTTGACTGCCTGAGACTCCATTTTGGAATGCTGAGGCCACAATTTTATGATGATGATGATGATGATGATGACTGCGACCCTCAACAGTCGACTGCCTGAGACTCCATTTTGGAATGCTGAGGCCTCAATTTTATGATGATGATGATGATGATGACTGCGACCCTCAACAGTCGATTGCCTGAGACTCCATTTTGGAATGCTGAGGCCTCAATTTTATGATGATGATGATGATGATGACTGCGACCCTCAACAGTCGACTGCCTGAGACTCCATTTTGGAATGCTGAGGCCTCAATTTTATGATGATGATGATGATGATGACTGCGACCCTCAACAGTCGACTGCCTGAGACTCCATTTTGGAATGCTGAGGCCACAATTTTATGATGATGATGATGATGATGACTGCGACCCTCAACAGTCAACTGCCTGAGACTCCATTTTGGAATGCTGAGGCCTCAATTTTATGATGATGATGATGATGATGATGATGATGATGACTGCGACCCTCAACAGTTGACTGCCTGAGACTCCATTTTGGAATGCTGAGGCCACAATTTTATGATGATGATGATGATGACTGCGACCCTCAACAGTCGACTGCCTGAGACTCCATTTTGGAATGCTGAGGCCTCAATTTTATGATGATGATGATGATGATGACTGCGACCCTCAACAGTCAACTGCCTGAGACTCCATTTTGGAATGCTGAGGCCACAATTTTATGATGATGATGATGATGATGACTGCGACCCTCAACAGTCAACTGCCTGAGACTCTATTTTGGAATGCTGAGGCCTCAATTTTATGATGATGATGATGATGATGACTGCGACCCTCAACAGTCGATTGCCTGAGACTCCATTTTGGAATGCTGAGGCCTCAATTTTATGATGATGATGATGATGATGACTGCGACCCTCAACAGTCAACTGCCTGAGACTCTATTTTGGAATGCTGAGGCCACAATTTTATGATGATGATGATGATGATGACTGCAACCCTCAACAGTCAACTGCCTACGACTCCATTTTGGAATGCTGAGGCCACAATTTTATGATGATGATGTATGCGACCCTCAACAGTCGACTGCCTGAGACTCCATTTTGGAATGCTGAGGCCACAATTTTATGATGATGATGATGATGATGACTGCGACCCTCAACAGTCGATTGCCTGAGACTCCATTTTGGAATGCTGAGGCCTCAATTTTATGATGATGATGATGATGATGACTGCGACCCTCAACAGTCAACTGCCTGAGACTCTATTTTGGAATGCTGAGGCCACAATTTTATGATGATGATGATGATGATGACTGCAACCCTCAACAGTCAACTGCCTACGACTCCATTTTGGAATGCTGAGGCCACAATTTTATGATGATGATGTATGCGACCCTCAACAGTCGACTGCCTGAGACTCCATTTTGGAATGCTGAGGCCACAATTTTATGATGATGATGATGATGACTGCGACCCTCAACAGTCGACTGCCTGAGACTCCATTTTGGAATGCTGAGGCCACAATTTTATGATGATGATGATGATGACTGCGACCCTCAACAGTCAACTGCCTGAGACTCCATTTAGGAATGCTGAGGCCACAATTTTATGATGATGATGATGATGACTGCGACCCTCAACAGTCGACTGCCTGAGACTCCATTTTGGAATGCTGAGGCCACAATTTTATGATGATGATGATGATGATGATGACTGCGACCCTCAACAGTCGACTGCCTGAGACTCCATTTTGGAATGCTGAGGCCACAACTTTATGATGATGATGATGATCATGACTGCGACCCTCAACAGTCAACTGCCTGAGACTCTATTTTGGAATGCTGAGGCCACTATTTTATGATGATGATGATGATGATGATGACTGCGACCCTCAACAGTCAACTGCCTGAGACTCCATTTTGGAATGCTGAGGCCACAACTTTATGATGATGATGATGACTGCGACCCTCAACAGTCAACTGCCTGAGACTCTATTTTGGAATGCTGAGGCCACAACTTTATGATGATGATGATGATGATGACTGCGACCCTCAACAGTCAACTGCCTGAGACTCCATTTTGGAATGCTTAGGCCACAACTTTATGATGATGATGATGATGATGACTGCGACCCTCAACAGTCAACTGCCTGAGACTCCATTTTGGAATGCTGAGGCCACAACTTTATGATGATGATGATGATGATGACTGCGACCCTCAACAGTCAACTGCCTGAGACTCCATTTTGGAATGCTGAGGCCACAACTTTATGATGATGATGATGATGATGACTGCGACCCTCAACAGTCAACTGCCTGAGACTCCATTTTGGAATGCTGAGGCCACAATTTTATGATGATGATGACTGTGACCCTCAACAGTCAACTGCCTGAGACTCCATTTTGGAATGCTGAGGCCACAACTTTATGATGATGATGATGATGACTGCGACCCTCAACCGTCAACTGCCTGAGACTCCATTTTGGAATGCTGAGGCCACAATTTTATGATGATGATGATGATGATGACTGCGACCCTCAACAGTCGACTGCCTGAGACTCCATTTTGGAATGCTGAGGCCACAACTTTATGATGATGATGATGATGATGACTGCGACCCTCAACAGTCAACTGCCTACGACTCCATTTTGGAATGCTGAGGCCACAATTTTATGATGATGATGATGATGACTGCGCCCCTCAACAGTCAACTGCCTGAGACTCCATTTTGGAATGCTGAGGCCACAATTTTATGATGATGATGATGATGACTGCGACCCTCAACAGTCAACTGCCTGAGACTCCATTTTGGAATGCTGAGGCCACAATTTTATGATGATGATGATGATGACTGCGCCCCTCAACAGTCAACTGCCTGAGACTCCATTTTGGAATGCTGAGGCCACAATTTTATGATGATGATGATGATGATGACTGCGACCCTCAACAGTCAACTGCCTGAGACTCCATTTTGGAATGCTGAGGCCACAACTTTATGATGATGATGATGATGATGACTGCGACCCTCAACAGTCAACTGCCTGAGACTCCATTTTGGAATGCTGAGGCCACAATTTTATGATGATGATGACTGTGACCCTCAACAGTCAACTGCCTGAGACTCCATTTTGGAATGCTGAGGCCACAACTTTATGATGATGATGATGATGATGACTGCGACCCTCAACAGTCAACTGCCTGAGACTCCATTTTGGAATGCTGAGGCCACAATTTTATGATGATGATGATGATGACTGCGCCCCTCAACAGTCAACTGCCTGAGACTCCATTTTGGAATGCTGAGGCCACAATTTTATGATGATGATGATGATGACTGCGACCCTCAACAGTCAACTGCCTGAGACTCCATTTTGGAATGCTGAGGCCACAATTTTATGATGATGATGATGATGACTGCGCCCCTCAACAGTCAACTGCCTGAGACTCCATTTTGGAATGCTGAGGCCACAATTTTATGATGATGATGATGATGATGACTGCGACCCTCAACAGTCAACTGCCTGAGACTCCATTTTGGAATGCTGAGGCCACAACTTTATGATGATGATGATGATGATGACTGCGACCCTCAACAGTCAACTGCCTGAGACTCCATTTTGGAATGCTGAGGCCACAATTTTATGATGATGATGATGATGACTGCGACCCTCAACAGTCAACTGCCTGAGACTCCATTTTGGAATGCTGAGGCCACAATTTTATGATGATGATGATGATGACTGCGACCCTCAACAGTCAACTGCCTGAGACTCCATTTTGGAATGCTGAGGCCACAATTTTATGATGATGATGATGATGACTGCGACCCTCAACAGTCAACTGCCTGAGACTCCATTTTGGAATGCTGAGGCCACAATTTTATGATGATGATGATGATGACTGCGACCCTCAACAGTCAACTGCCTGAGACTCCATTTTGGAATGCTGAGGCCACAATTTTATGATGATGATGATGATGACTGCACCCCTCAACAGTCAACTGCCTGAGACTCCATTTTGGAATGCTGAGGCCACAATTTTATGATGATGATGATGATGACTGCGCCCCTCAACAGTCAACTGCCTGAGACTCCATTTTGGAATGCTGAGGCCACAATTTTATGATGATGATGATGATGACTGCGCCCCTCAACAGTCAACTGCCTGAGACTCCATTTTGGAATGCTGAGGCCACAATTTTATGATGATGATGATGATGACTGTGACCCTCAACAGTCAACTGCCTGAGACTCCATTTTGGAATGCTGAGGCCACAATTTTATGATGATGATGATGATGACTGCGCCCCTCAACAGTCAACTGCCTGAGACTCCATTTTGGAATGCTGAGGCCACAATTTTATGATGATGATGATGATGACTGCGCCCCTCAACAGTCAACTGCCTGAGACTCCATTTTGGAATGCTGAGGCCACAATTTTATGATGATGATGATGATGACTGCGCCCCTCAACAGTCAACTGCCTGAGACTCCATTTTGGAATGCTGAGGCCACAATTTTATGATGATGATGATGATGATGACTGCGACCCTCAACAGTCAACTGCCTGAGACTCCATTTTGGAATGCTGAGGCCACAATTTTATGATGATGATGATGATGATGACTGTGACCCTCAACATTTAGGAAGCCCACAATTAACGACATCTCGTATGAAATCCTGACAAGAATTCAGACAAAATGCACAAGACAGAACACAGTCAAACTCACTTCCTGTATCAACTCAGAAAGGGAGACTCTGCAATAACTTACGTTCAGACAGAAAGTGTGCAAGATTAGATGATAGCTGTGAAGCCTCAATTCAACTCTAACCCAAAGAAGAGAGTGACAAAATTTCCAGATATGAGCGCCCACAAATTCCTCAAGGACTTGGGAGCAAACCATGAGTTCTCTTTGGTCGCCTTTTAGCACGATATATTTCGAGCAGAGATTGGTGTTTGAGCAGCAAAATGCTTTGCGCAACAATGATGGCCTCAGCAAAGACTTCAACGCTGGTTCATTGAAATGCAACAGTCTAATGCAGAAAGACACTACACGGGGTTACTAAATGTTGTTAGTCTTTTGTCCTAACACCTGGACTGTCTACTTGTCGGAGTTCAGATTTCCCATGACAGGGCATGGATGGAAAGTTTCGAGTTGTTTATACTACAGATTACTGCCTGTGCTTGAAGTTGGGATGGCTTTCATCATACATATGTTCTTCTGAATAAAATCTGTACAAAACCATGACTAGACCTGACCCATTCCTTCCTATCCTGACGGTAAAATGGCAGACTTCAGTACTGACAAGTTTTAACTTTAATAAGAATACAGTCAGCCCCCTGGATTCACTGGCTTATAACTGCCTATTCTGATAGCTCAAACAACAAAAGACCCTCTAAGAATGCTTAGACCTGAACATTTTAATAAGTTTTATCCCAAAAAGTGCATTTGGTCACGAAAACTACAGTATATGAAAATACAGTAATTTGTGAATACTTCCCTATGAAAAATACCACGAGTAATGTGGCGGGCATCTGGTGTTGCCAGTTTTCGGCGCCAATAAAGGTTACGGCCGCTGGAAACCAGAGCCGAAAGCATGGCAGCTTGTCGCAAGCACCGAGAAAAAGAAACAAGCTGTGGTTGTTGCCCTGTCGTTGACACCAATGTCCTTTGGTGAGACAGATAAAATGTCTGATTCGATGCAGCAAACCCTTAGGAAATCTTTCGGAGGTCAGGAAGTGTTACCACTGGGTGCAGGGTCACAGGCAGACACTCGGTTGACATATATGGTAACGTTAGGAAATGTTATGGGTGTGGATCAGGGTACCATCTGTCTCCACCATGTCCCAAATTATGTATGTTAGTAGTGTAAAGGAGGAAGAGTTATATTCTGTTATTGAAAATCCTAAAATGGTGTCACTGTTGATGACGGAATCTATTAATTCATGCTGTCCTGGACACAGCCTGCTGTTCTACAGTGTGTGGTGGTGATTGGTTCACAGCATACAAGCAATCTTTGTCACACGATGAAAAAATGAGGACAGAAGACAAAGAAAATGAAGCAACGTTTAAATCAGTGACGAAAGCAAAATGAAACTGGACTTAGAAAATGACACTGCAGGAAATTCATGGAAATAAGTTAAAATTGAGGGACACTTCTTCAGGAGGACGCTGTTGCCTTCCGCTAAGGGCTGAGAAAGAAGCCTGGAAGAAAACAGGAGAAATAATGATGACAGTGAGAGATGATGAAAAGAACAAGATATGAAAACTGCACCAACAATCTGGCCATCCCACATCTAAGAGACCGATCCAGCTCTTGAAGGATGCTGGTGTTGAGGTCAAAATGTGCTGGATGTATGCGGAAGAAGTGTCACAAAGGAGTTTAAAAAATGGGATATAAAATTTCAGTAATGGCCTGTGTGAGCGTAATCACGCAGTTATAGACAAAATGACGACAAAAATGACAACAGAGCAACCAGAACTGTCTATAAAAGTGGCTTTGGCATGGGCAGTCACTGCTAAAAATTGTATCAAAGTGGTAGGGGCTTTTAGCCCCTTATCAACTTGCGTATGGGCAGAATCCTAACCCTACCCTGTACCACAAATGAGGAACTTCCTGCACTGGAGGGCACTACAACATCTCAGTGCTAGAAACTCCGCAAGAAAAGCCTTTATTGCTGCTGAAACTTCTGAGAAAAAATGACTGGAATCTAAGACGCAAAGTAAGAACTATTGGTAAGGTCCTCAGGAACGCAGATCGTGTCCTTAAGAACGGAGATTAAGTCCATTTGCAGAGGGACGACCAAAAGGAACGGAAAGGACCAGCTACAGTCGCTGGTCAAGATGGCAGAGCAGCGATCTTGAAATATGGTTCAAATGTTGAAACACATTCAGGAGATACGGTTTCGATGGAAACACTGAGGAAGGAAGAAACGAATTGCTTGATAATCTGCAGTATGAAAAGGACAACAGCAAGAAGAATGAGAAAGCAGCAGTTATACATCCAGTGGAAAATGAAAAAATGAGGAGGAAGAAAAAGAGAACCACACCAAGGTTGAGGACGCTTCATCTGAAGATAATTTACAAATCGAAGGTACTCCGAAGACTGGACAGAGTAGGATTCCTGCCGAAAGAGTCTGACGAAGGGCCGACGGGAACTGTTCACAGCCGTGCTGGAAAATCTACAGGAAAATAGAGCAGTTGGAGGAATATTGAACACAAAAATGGACATATAACAGCCACTGACTGGAGCAGAGATGTAGATAAACGGCTACCAGTTTTAGACGATGGGAAATAGCAATGGCTTGTGAAAACAAAAGTGTATATGGTCTTAATGATGCTGCCAGAAAATGGTACCTCACAGTGAAGACCTTCCTGTTGAAGATGGGATGCAATCAGTTGCAAACTGACCCTGCAATTCTATTGATATCGCAAAGGAGATTTGTCTGGAACGTTCCTGACGCAAGCAGATGATTTCTTGGGGGGAGGAATAAAGACATTGGAAAGTCACTGCCCAAATCACAGATCATTTTCAGATATACCGGCCTGGATATTGTGCAGAACGAGAATGGCGTCAAACTTCATCAAAATGAGTATTGTGAATCTCTGGAGTCTATAAATGTAAGTGCCGAGAGAGGACTGAATAAGAATACGGAGAGTAATGAAGAAGAAAAGGAGAAGTTTAGGAGCCTAGTGGGCCAACTAGGATGGTTATTATGTACTAATTCAAGACCTGATGTTGGAACTTAACTTTAAAATAAATAAGCCTGAAGTAAAAGATCTGATTGAGCCGTACGTACTTCCCATGACTGGGCGACGGCTTTAAATTTAAGTTGGCTGTGTACAGCGATGCTTTATGCATGGATAACCGTCGTCCACTCTACGAGAACATGCGCTTGGTTTAAAAATGTTTCAGAAGGGAGACTGAGAATTGACATAGATATTCTCAAAGAACTGGTTCAGAAAGCAGAGTTTGAGACATTTTGGGCGGACTCAAAACCAGTCTTCAATAGCTTTTATAAGTAGACAATTTTAGTTTTTTCTGCACCATGTATATAATGCTTATTACTTTGGGAAGTAGACTTCTTTTGTTTTCTTTCAACAGAGAGGTAAATAAGTCAGTTTTTTATGCCTGCCTTTGACGTCTCTCGCCGAACTGGTCTGCGGATCGACAGTTTCTGGATCTTGTGACATCTACCAGAACCAACATCCCACAACCCACTACCTTCTCATGTAAAAATTCAAGCATTCTCAATGGTTCTGCTTTCAGAAAGCATTTTACTGCCCAATACGAAACCATTTCAGGTAATACGAATCAACCCCCAATAAGACTCGTGTTCGTTAACGCCCACCTTTGCTACGGTGCTAAACGACCGGGCTATTTTCTTCAAAAATCGGTAGATTAATTTCTTCGAGAATTTCAGGCGACATTCACCCGAAAAGACGAGAATAAGTTGTTACGTCACATCGAACGGACGTCTTTTTTGTCGACATCAAAACCTTTCAGGGTTAAAACACCTTCTCCCTATAAAACTAATTCTTAACAAAATGCTTCAGTATTCCCTGATTCTTTTGCTAAATGTAATTAATACTTAATGCAATTAATACTCTCTCCTGTCCAGACTGCTCTGAGAGCTGCTGAAGTGATGGGTTCTTTGCTTCTATTCCAACACCAACAATGTTAAAAATCACTCTAACAAGAAAGACCCCTGACTTCAACAATAGCAACTGATACTTCAAACACCAATGCTCTTCCTTCAGTCAAAATAATATGGACACCAAAGGTATTGGTACCGATCAGTACCGAAGGCCTTTCACTTTCTCCAGTTCCCCCAGCCCCAAACCCCAGCATTTCCAGACATGGCGGACATGCCTCTACACAGTTTACAGAAGTCGTTTTCAAAAATGACTCTTCTATTGCAATTTTGGGAGAGATAGGAAAGGGAACTAAGATGGTCTTGCAACAATTATAAGCAACTTCAACCTAATGATAACTTTAAATCCAAATGGAAAAATAAATACTCGGATGAAATGCAATGTGTCGTTCTCTTTCCCCACGCCAAAGAATATACTTTTTCATGATAAAATTTATTACCTGTCAAATAAATTCTATTATCTGGATAATACAGATACAGCCATCTTGAGCAGTGGACAAGATTCATCCCAAATAACAAAGGCCTTATTGGACTGCCCTCTTCACGGCCATTAAAAGGCAGTTGAATAACGAGGCCACAAAGTCCCACTTCCACTTTTACACAAGACGCAGCAATTGAAGAAACATCACGTTAATGAAGTTGGACAACCAAATGATAACTAAAGGACCCAAACCTTTATAAGGAACTACTTGTGGTGTTTAATGGTCAGCGTCACGTCTTTGTTACTGACAACAGCGAAAGCCCAAAGTTACGTCAAGGTCAATGACAATTAGGTATTGAAAGGGGGATTACAACTGAATTGAACTGAATACAGAGGTCATGCCAAAGGCCAAACACTGGGACCAATGAGGTCATTCAGCGCTCAAACAGAAACCGACAGTAAAAGTTTGAAAAGGTGTAACAGGAGGAAAACTTCGCAGCTGCGCTGTGAATCCATTGTTAGGAGAGGGTTGAGGAAAGGAAGATGGAAGAAGGAGAATATGAAGGGAGGTCCAGTAAAAGGAGAGAGAGGGGAATGCAGCCAGGGGCCCAAGGGACGAATACAAACAAGATGGCGGCCATTCGGAAGCCAACGCGTCCCAGCATTTTCATAACCTTTCCCAAAGCGCCAGGTCCTGACCTAACCAGAAGTAACCTAACCTAACACAGGACGGCGTGGCCTAACCTGGCTGGGGAGGCTTTGCCCACCCCCCCCCCCCCGGGACCCCCCCCCACCAGTAAAGCCAGCTAACACAATTCATCCAAAATGCAAGGTTGTGACCTAACTAGAACGAACCGACCTAACCTTAAACAAGATGGCATGCCCTGACCTGGCCGGGGGGACTATGCCCCCACCCTGGACCCCCCCCCCCCAAGAAAGCCACTAAAATGCTGAATCCTGAATGAGGAATTTGGGGGCTGATAATCTTCGCCATTTTAACCTAAATTCAACTGACGATTAACATTGTCTTTAGCCTAAAGTCTCCGTAATTCCTTATTTAACTTCAATTTAACATTTAATTGCAATTTAACTTCACATTTGTTAAAATACTGACCTGTTTTTTACGACGTTTTGGGCAAAACCTTCGAACGGCAATGTTTACCTTTGTTGACGTCTGAGTTGCCAGTTGGGGATTTCCCTCTTCCTTATTTATTCGCTTTTCGCGCGAAATTTCGCGCCTTTTGCGTTAAAACAATACTTTATATAATACTGTTTTATTTATATTTATCATAATATATCATAAAGCTTTAAAATTTCCAAATTAATCAGATACAATCAATTTCTCTATTAAACATTGGCATCTGCAACAGCATTAGTAGTAGTAGTAGTAATTGTCTTAGTGGATGAGGCGTTTCCTTTTAAACTGCACCTCTTATCATCTTTCATTTCACTTATTTTAGATCAATTTTGATAAATTCTGACAGATTTGAAGAGATTCTGATAAATTACGGTGAATTTAGATAAATCCTGATGAATTATGATAAATTATGATAATTTTATTTCATATTTTAATGTGTTATTTCGAAATATCAGTGAATGATGAGTTTTAGCCATCAATTCTTTTACTTATGATTGCATCTAAATACTCGATGTTGTAGAAAGATTTTGATCAATTCTGATGGATTTTAAGAAATTATGATAAATTCTGATGAATTCTGATACATTTTGGTGATCTGATTCCGTACTTTCAATGTATTCTTGAAATTTTGCCCATTAATTCTTTCATTTATTTAAGAGTGATTAACTCTTAGTACTTGATATTTTAGGTAAATGTGAAAAAATTCCGATAAATTCTCATAAATTCTCATAAATTAATTCCACTTGTTAACATGTTCTTTTGAAATATCAGTGAATTATTACATTTTAGCCCTCAATTCTTCTGCCTCTTTTAACTATATAGTCTTTTAAAACTGGATATTTGGGATAAAACTTGATAAATTCTCATGAATTCTGATAAATTCTGTTAAATTTTTATCAAATGCTTCCTATTTCTAATTCATTCTCTCGAAATATCTGCCAATATCAAGTGAAATTCTCTCTGTAGCATGAAACAAATATGTTGATAAATTCTGATAAATTTTGATACATTTCGACAAATCTTGATAAATCCCTTTATATTTTACTCTTTTCTTTTTTTTTAAATCTTCAGCTAATACATTTTACAGCTAGAATCAAAAGACTGGACCTGAGATTATAAACCCCAGAGGTTTATAAACCATGAGAGGTTTTATAACCTGAGAGGTTTATAAACCCTAGAGGTTTATAAACCATGAGAGGTTTTATAACATGAGAGGTTTATAAACCGTGTGATGTTTTAAAACCTGAGAGGTTTATAAACCATGAGAGGTTTATAAACCATATGATGTTTTAAAACCTGAGAGGTTTATAAACCAAGTGATGTTTTAAAACCTGAGAGTTTTATAAACCCTAAAAGTTTATAAACCATGAGAGGTTTTATAACCTGAGAGATTTATAAACCCTAGAGATATATAAACCATGAGAGGTTTTATAACCTGAGAGGTTTATAAACCCTAGAGATATATAAACCATGAGAGGTTTTATAACCTGAGAGGTTTATAAACCCTAAAGATATATAAACCATGAGAGGTTTTATAACCTTAAAGGTTTATAAACCCTAGAGATTTATAAACCATGAGAGGTTTTTATAACCTGAGAGTTTATAAATCCTAGAGATATATAAACCATGAGAGGTTTTATAACCTTAAAGGTTTATAAACCCTAGAGATTTATAAACCATGAGAGGTTTTTATAACCTGAGAGTTTATAAATCCTAGAGATATATAAACCATGAGAGGTTTTATAACCTTAAAGGTTTATAAACCCTAGAGATTTATAAACCATGAGAGGTTTTTATAACCTGAGAGTTTATAAATCCTAGAGATTTATAAACCATGAGTGGTTTTATAACCTGAGAGGTTTATAAACCATAGAGGCTTATAAACCATGTGAGGTTTTATAACCTGAGAGGTTTATAAACCCTAGAGGTTTGAAGTCTGTCTTGTCTGTTGCCAGAATGTTGCCCTGTCTGTTGTCTGAATTCTGTCTCATGTGAATTATGTATAGTTCTAATTGTTTTGTCTGTTCTCTGAATTGTTTTTGTTGTCTGAATTCTGTGTTGTCTGATTCATTTTATCTGTTGTTTGTTGTCTGAATTATGTCTTGTCAGTTGTCTGAATTCTGTCCCATCTGAATAGTTTTGTCTGTTGCCTGAATTCTGTCTCGTCTGAATAGTTTTGTCTGTTGTCTGAATTCTGTCTTGTCTGAATTTATCTTGTCTGTCTCATTTGAATTCTGTCTCATGTTAATTGTCTTGTCTGTTTTCTGAATTGCCTTGTCTGTTGTTTGAATTGTCTCGTCTGTCATCTTGTCTGAACTGTCTTTTCTGTTGTCTGAATTCCGTTTGATCAAAATTATGTCTCATCATAATTGTCTTGTCTGTTGTCTGGATTCTGTCTTGCCTGAATTGTCTTGTCTATTGTCTGAAGTGTCTCCAGCCATATTACTTGTATTTGTGGATTCATCTGTGTAATGAATAATGTACTTCTCAAGAACTGCATTTTAATAGATGTTATAGAGTCATATAATATATTGACTAATGATGAAACGGAATAAAAACGAAACACTTGAAAACACTTGGATCCTACAGCAGCTTTTCCCCCTCAACCTAAAGAGTGCTGAATATACTCTAGAAATTTATAGTGTTTCCAATAATTATTGAATTATTTTGTTATATTTTGGTCATTACTAAATCATTATTATATTTTAAAATTATTTAAGTAATAATATATATACAAGTTATTAGAACATTACCTAATTATATCATTATTATCGTAATAACAATAGTATAAAATGTAAGTAATATTACCAAAAGCTCACGAGAGTCGTAATCAGGACATCAAGATAAGGTTGTAGTGTTTCAAATATTACGTAAATTTTTATTTATAGTTTGTCCATAAAGATCAAATTATTATTTATTAAATAGACTATTTAAATAATATTATATAGTTTTGTAAAAATCATATAATTGTATCATTATTATCGTTATAACAATAGTTTAAAATGTAAGAAAAATTACCAAAAGCTTACGAGAGTCGTACTTATCCATTAAGATAAAGATGTAGTTTTTCAAATATTATGTAAAAGTATTTATTTATAGTTTGTCCAAAAAATATCAAATAATTATTCATAAAAGAAACTATTTATATAATAATATATATAATATATTAAAACATTACACAATTATATCACTATTATCATTATACAGATATAATGAAACGAGAGAGACGTCACCAAAAGCTTTCGAGAGACAGAATGTCAACAAAAGCAAGATGGCGGACGCCCAAGGTCTCCCAGGACGTCAATATCCGTCAGAAATTCCTTGCTATTTCGCTATTAATGAGTAATTATCGGTTAATTAACCAATTATTTGTTAATTAAGACGATAAGGTATTAGTGTATTGCTGATTTATAGTTAAATTGTTGTTAGTTTAGGGATAAATAAGCGGGAATAGCCTTGGGTTCATTCCCATATGTGCTTGCCAAGATTCGTAAGAAGTCTTTATATTTCGATGTTCATTATTAAAACGAACTCATTCTGAAGCTCTTTAGAGCATTTAAAGCTTTCTGGCTCAAATTCAGCCACGAAGTCACGTAAGGTCAGGCGTCCTACTGGGAGCTGGCTCAGTCAAAGGGGTCAGGAGGGGGCTGACCTAAGGGGTAGAACTAAACAGGAGCTCCGCTTCGGCTATTACTTTGGAAATGGGTTTTTCCTGTAGTGTTTCGGTTGATTAAATGTCGAAAAACAATTTCGATATGGAATGGTTCTTTCTTCTCCCGGTCCCACCTGTCCTTTGTGGCTGTTTTCGTGCTCATTTATGGGTGGATTCACGAACTCCCCCAGAAATTGATGCAAATGAATTTGAACATTGGGTCATCTCATACAATGGTTGACTGGTATCATTTCTGTCGGGATGTTTGCATCAATATTTTGGTACTGGACAATCGGGAAATTGGTGGGTCAGGCCACGTCGTGGAAATTGATGAGTCCAAATTCGGAAAGAGGAAGTTTAATAAAGGTAGACGTGTCGACGGTAGTTGGGTAGTAGGCGGGACAGACCCCAAGACAAAGGGAACTCTTTTTGAAGCCGTTGCCGATAGATCTGCGGAAACTCTCCTGCCTCTTTTAATTGGAAACATTGACCCTGACACGGTCCTTCTTTCAGACTGTTGGAAAGTTGACAACACCGTCAGTCAACACTTCAGAAGACACCATAATGTAAATCACTCATTGCATGTTGTAGATCCTTCAGACAGAAACATTCACACAGACACCATAGAATCAACATGGCGGGTGCTCACACGCACTGTATTGCCTTGACAACATATTTGGTCATATTTTGTTTTACAGGTTTCAGGCCTTTCTGGGGGGGGTCCGGGGGGGCCGAAGCACCCCCGTCCAGGTAAAATACCCTGTTCTGTGTGAGGTTAGGTCAGTCTTCTCTAGTTAGGCCGCAACCAGGCTGCACACCAAACGCCTTGTTCTCCAGCTTTCAGGGGGGGTCCAGGTGGGGGCGAAGCTCCCCCGGCTACATAAGGGCACGCCACACTAGGTTAGGTTAGGTTGGTTAGTTAGGGTTTCGTCATTTCCGTACTCAATGCTCATTATTTCTGTTGTCCTGTGCGCCATTTTCTTGGTATTCCTCCGCCAGTTTCCTAGTCGGAAACCACTGCCATCTGGTGGTTCGCGACTAGGAAACTGGCAGACACCGCCCGTGTCAACGTAAACTGCAGGCGCCCCCAAAGGGTCCTACGTAAGGCTAAAAGATAGTGTCCAAAGTCTTGGGACGGCCGATGACATCACAGTGACGTCACGGAGGCCCTGTAGGTATTCCCTTATTAGTTGTCTATTTATCATTGCTATTGATTTTATCAGTAACGTTTTAGTATTATTTAATTAACATTGTGAATATTTACCCCTGATTTAGGCTGTGAATATGCCACCTACCCATTTTTGCATGAAAACCCATTTTGGGTTTTTCGTGCAAATGCCAGCCACTCATTTTTACATATATAAAAACCATTTTGGGTTTTTCATGCAAATGCTGGCTACCCATTTGTACATGAAAACCCATTTTGGGTTTTTCATGCAAATGCTGGCTACCCATTTGTACATGAAAACCCATTTTGGGTTTTTCATGCAAATGCTGGCTACCCATTTGTACATGAAAACCCATTTTGGGTTTTTCATGCAAATGCTGGCTACCCATTTGTACATGAAAACCCATTTTGGGTTTTTCATGCAAATGCCAGCTACCCATTTTTACATGACAACCCATTTTGGGTTTTTCGTGCAAATGCCAGCCACTCATTTTTACATATATAAAAACCATTTTGGGTTTTTCATGCAAATGCTGGCTACCCATTTGTACATGAAAACCCATTTTGGGTTTTTCATGCAAATGCTGGCTACCCATTTGTACATGAAAACCCATTTTGGGTTTTTCATGCAAATGCTGGCTACCCATTTGTACATGAAAACCCATTTTGGGTTTTTCATGCAAATGCCAGCTACCCATTTTTACATGACAACCCATTTTGGGTTTTTCGTGCAAATGCCAGCCACTCATTTTTACATATATAAAAACCATTTTGGGTTTTTCATGCAAATGCCAGCTACCCATTTTTACATGACAACCCATTTTGGGTTTTTCGTGCAAATGCCAGCCACTCATTTTTACATATATAAAAACCATTTTGGGTTTTTCATGCAAATGCTGGCTACCCATTTGTACATGAAAACCCATTTTGGGTTTTTCATGCAAATGCTGGCTACCCATTTGTACATGAAAACCCATTTTGGGTTTTTCATGCAAATGCCAGCCACTCATTTTTACATATATAAAAACCATTTTGGGTTTTTCATGCAAATGCTGGCTACCCATTTGTACATGAAAACCCATTTTGGGTTTTTCATGCAAATGCCAGCTACCCATTTTTACATGACAACCCATTTTGGGTTTTTCGTGCAAATGCCAGCCACTCATTTTTACATATATAAAAACCATTTTGGGTTTTTCATGCAAATGCCAGCTACCCATTTTTACATGACAACCCATTTTGGGTTTTTCGTGCAAATGCCAGCTACCCATTTGTACATGACAACCCATTTTGGGTTTTTCATGCAAATGCCAGCTACCCATTTTAGCATGAAAAACCCAAAATTATTTTTCCTGCAAAAATGGCGAGGAAATGATAGGGCACTACAAAAACCTAAAAATACCAACCTAACGTACCCTAGGGGGTGTTTACTGGTTACAATTTTGCCCTGTTAGCTATGGAGCAGGGTTGGGGGGGGGGCCAGTATTATCTTAATTTATAAGTAAATTTATAAGTGGTAATTTGATTAATTATTTTTCAGTGTTATTGAGCATTTGCGAAGGTTTTGTATTGAGGAGACATTTTTGTTTTACCCAAGAAAAATATAAATTATAATGTGGGAGGTGGCTGCTGGAGTCTTCCGAAAAATAACCTATTTTCGTTCCTTATTAACAAGTTACCATTATCTTTTGGTGGTCGACTTTATTTAACCTGTAATTAACATTTGTTTGAGATTATCTTGCCCTAGGCTTTTTCTTTAGTTTTCCCTTTTTTTTTTCCTTTATTGTAGTTGTAATCGCAATATTATATATATTTTTACCATATCCATGTCTTTTGCCCATTTCAGCTGATTCTTCCAAAATGGTTTCCTTAGCCAGTCCCTTCTTGGACATGGGGCTCCCTCATGACTTGCCCATGTGCGGAACCATCCCACACCAACAACATGGCAGTCCGTGCCGAGTCACCCTGTAGGAGTTTACGGGCAGTTCTGAGTAAGAGCTCCTTGGAAACTGATTATTCCTGTGCTCGGTCAGTTATTATTAACCTCATAACCTCATATCTATCCAACATGGTTGGGGACCCTTTGGGAACGGGGAAAAGGAACTACACTAACCTAACGTACCCTAACCTAACCTAACCTAGCAGGCTCCCCCCCGGTCCTCAGTGAAGAAGAAAGCTCCACTTTTTACCAAGTGTTCCCCCTATAGCACTGCGCATGCGCAATAGCATTCCAGGATGGCCAGCATACAATAACATATCAGTTCTGAGGTTAATTACAGGTTAATTACAGAGGGTGATTACAGATGTTAATTACAGAGGTTAATTACATTTTAATTTCAGAGGTTAATTACAGGGTGATTACAGAGGTTAATTGCATATTAAAGGTTAATTACAGGGTGATTACAGAGGCTAATTGCATGATAATTACAGAGGTTGATTACAGATATTAATTACAGAGGTTAATTGTGTTAATTACACAGGTTAATTACACTCAACGGCCAAGAAATTATGATAATTTCCCGATAAGCAGCCAAAATACCATAGAAAGAGTCAATTTCCAAGGGAGTACCCCATGCGGAGGTGTTCTACAGTTCTCCCCTGGGCCAGGCCTGAAGTAGCATGCAGTGTACACGACGAACTGGACCCACAGATAATGTGGCTAGCTCTGATCCCTTTCTTTCCTTTTACTCTACCTCCTTTCATATTCTCCTCCTTCCATCTTACTTTCCTCAATCCTCTCCTAATAATTGATTCATAGCGCAACCACGAGGATTTGTGCTTGTTACGACTTCAAAACCTCTTTACGGTTAATTTCCGTGTCACTGCCGAACGACCTCGTAGGTCCCAGCGCTTGGTCTTTGTCCTAAATTCTATATTTTATTGTATTATTTAATTTGGCAATTGTTATTTTATTTATATTTGATAATTAATGTAATTGTTTTTATTTCTTATTTCTTTGGATTTGTCAGAATTTTGATAAATTTTAATTTTTTTTTTATAGACTAGCCAGGGTTAGGTTAGGATTTTTGGGCGAGCCTTCATCTAGCAAAGGTTAGGCCAGCCTATTCACTATTCCTATATATTTGTTAATAAATCTCTTCTATAGAATGTAAGAAAATCCATATTTCTTTGGATTCGTCACAATTTATAGAAATTTTAATTAATTTTTTATAGACTAGGTAGGATTAAGTTAGGATTTTTGGGCAAACCTTCATCAAGCATAGGTCAGTCCACCCTATTCACTATTCCTATATATGTTTAATAAACCCCTTCTATAAAATGCAAGAAAATGAAGGGTTGGCAAAAAATCGTAACCTAACCAACCCCGTAAAGGTTTCAGTCAGAGAAGGAGATATAAAAGATTCTACAGTAATCTATGATCATTGTTAGATGTGTCAAACTTTCTAGGGTGTGGGAGGTAAAATCAAATTGATTAGAGTCAAAGTCATAATTGTATTTGGTGCATTGAATGTTGTGATATTTAATCTTGAAAAAGACTTTGGAGTTTGTGTATATTTTTAACCGTTTGCTTATTTGCTTGCAGGTAATTTTACAGAGGACCGTCCTTTGTGCAACCGCTGTTTGAGCCCTGCCGTTCGTAATGGCACAACAGTGCATAAAAGCCTATACTATGGACACTCAACAAAAACCAAGTGTTCAGATGACTGTCAAGCCAAGAGACTTGGAGAAGATTGGCCCTCAGCTCCCCAATACCCGATGTCAACCCCAGACACAGCAAGAGGCTCTGGGGGCACCAGAAACCTGCAGGTGCTTCAGAGGTCAGTTTCCCTTGCTTTGCATGGGGTCACCTATGGCGGTTCCTCCTGCATGTAGCGCTGTAGACCTGAATAACGTTCCTTTCCCTGTCCTTGGCTTTACTTAGGGTTCTTTGCAGCATGCCTTCCTTAGGCCCCTAGCTGCTCTAACCCCTT
This sequence comes from Macrobrachium rosenbergii, assembly GCA_039081455.1. Taxonomy (NCBI): domain Eukaryota; kingdom Metazoa; phylum Arthropoda; class Malacostraca; order Decapoda; family Palaemonidae; genus Macrobrachium; species Macrobrachium rosenbergii. Next base: position 45,015 of record JANJGK010003156.1, on the reverse strand, counting down.
TCGTTCCTTTTACTGTACCTCCTTTCATATTCTTTTTCTCCCATCTTACTTTCCTCAACCCTCTTTCTCCTAACAATTGATTCATAGCACAACTGCTTTGAGGTTTCCCTCCTGTTACACCTTTTCAAACTTTTACTGTCAACTTCTGTTTCAGCGCTGAATGACCTCATTGGTCCCAGTGTTTGACCTTTGGCTTAAATTCTACATTCAGTTCAATTCAGTCCAATCCCTCCCCTGTGGGAAGGTAGAGCCATCAGTTAAAGTTAAGTATATCTTAGTTTAACCAGACCACTGAGCTGGTTAACAGCTCTCCTAGGGCTGGCCCGAAGGATTAGACTTATTTTTACGTGGCTAAGAACCTACTGGTTATCTAGCAACGGGACCTACAGCTTATTGTGGAATCCGAACCACATTATGACGAGAAATGAATTTCTATCACCAGAAATAAATTCCTCTAATTCTTCTTTGGCGGCTCGGAGAGTCGAACGCTGGGCCAACAGCGTGCCAGTCGAAAGCTCTACCACTCCTCCAAAGAGGAACTTAGAGCCATCAGTAAAATGGAAATAGCCAATTTCTGGAATTCCAGAATTGCTAATGATTCTGATCTTGGAATAGGAGACTGGAACTAGTTGTCCAGATCATCTTCCATGAATGGAAAGCTCTGAGTTGTCCATACAGACTGTTGCCCGTTCTTGTAGGTGGGATGGCCTTCGTCATATGCAGGTTCTTTTGAAGAAAATGGTCATAATCATAATTAGACCTGACCCGTCCCTTCACATCCTGATGGCAAAACTGACAGACTTCACCAGTGATGCTCTGGCTCATTTTGGTCAGTAGGTACAGACTTGTCTGTCCGGTTCTGAACTCAAGCATGGTTGTCAGTGACAGGTAGCAGCAGTCATAATTTAGCATTCGACTGCTCACGTGATGGTTCTCAAGAATGATTTTTGCAGATAGTAACCCTTCAAAACCATGACCTGAGCAGCTAATGCTGAAACTACTGGTGCTTTTGCAAGTCACTGGCAACCATGTTTGAGTTCAGAACCAGACAGACAAGTTTTTAGTGATAAATCAAAAAGAGTTTGCCATTTGACCGTCAGGATTTGAAGGGATGGGTCAGGTCTAGTCACTCCCAAGTCCTTGAGGGATTTGTGGGCTTTCATATCTGTAAATTTTATCACTGTTTCTCTTCTTTGGGTTAGATGTGAATTGAGGTTGCACTGTTGTCATCTAACCTTGTGCACTTTCTGTCTGAATATAAGTTATTACAGAGTCTCCCTTTCTGAGTTTGTGCAGGAAGTGAGTTCTACTGTGTTCTGTCTTGTGCATTTTGTCTGAATTCTTGTCAGGATTTCATACGAGATGTCGCTAATTGTGGGCTTCCTGATTGAGGCTGGAGTGAATTTGTTTGACACTGAGTCATATTGAATTCCCAGGTCCCAGTACGGTTCCTTCGCATGTCAGCTGTCAAGTGTGAAAGTTGCAAGTGTGTGAGTGATTTATAATAGTATTCTAGGGTGAGAAAGGTCTGCCTTTGAATCTAAGGAAGTGGAGTCATTCTGTGACTGTTGAAAAGGCCGGCAAAGATCTTCGTGGTTTTTCATGCAGCTTGTACCTCATTTGTACCACCTAGCTAGTCTTTCCTCTTGCTAGGTATTGTAAGAACAGCTTCCAGAGCTTGAATTATACAAGTTTGAGTGGATGATAGGAATTGTATACCACTGGATAATTGACAATTGTAGTATGGCTGCAGCTATTAAATGCATATACAGTAGTACAGTCCCCGGTTTACGGCGGGGTTCTGTTCCGACGCCGCGTCGTAAGGCAAAAATCGTCGTAACTTGAAATGTTGTTGAAAATCGTAAGAAAACCTTATTTTTAATCATCTGGGTGTCTGGTAAATGACGTAAACTGCATTTCTATTGAGTTTTTCATCGAAAAACCTCAAATTTTTTACCATTCTGCCCATTTTGGAGCCATATTTCTTCCATCCGATCGGCATCGTAACCCAGGAAATCATTTCTGATGAATACATACGAACAGCGTCGTAAGACGAGCCCGTCATAACTCTGGAACTACCTGTATTCCTTTATTGCTGTCCAAGGGTACATTTGGTTTGAAGGCACGTTGGTATTTTATCAGAGTGTTGAATCTTTCACTCTCCTCTGCAAGACATGGATCTGAGTCCAGGCAGTGTCCGTCCCTGGGTTACAGCGCTCTGAGCTTACGACACTCCTCAGATTTATTCCTCAAAGCTTATTTTGGGGGTCACAACGCGTGTTCCAGGGTTATGACACTGACAACGCCAATCTGACGGAAGAAATATGGCTCCAGAACAGCAGGATGGTCCAAATTTGGAGGTTATTTGATGAAAAGCTCAATAAAAATGCAGTTTACATCGTTTTCAGGATCCTGTGTATTCATTGTGAAGACAGGTATTGACAATGTCATTGTAGCAAGCATTCTGCTGTGACCAAACTCAATCAGTGTATCCATTGTGAATATTGACAGTGTATAATCTGAGTTTTCTCTTGCAGGGATTATCAGGTATGGAGTTGTCACAGGGCTCAGAGGAAACAGAACCCTCTGAAATGGTCAGCTGCCAAACTTGGCTTTTAAGCAAAAATATGTCTCTAAAGTTTACAGTAAACTAATTTTTCAATTTTGCTAAAGATGAGGTCAGTTTAACTACAGTAATTATAACCACACTTTCCACGAGATAAGCAGTCTTAGATGCATGTGATATATTCCAAAAATGAGAAGTTTTTCTTACAACTAGTAACCGTTGTGAATACCATTGCTTTTGCACCACTGATTAGTGGTATGATATGAGTCAGATGGGCCAATTATTTTGGGTGAGACTCATTAAAATCTGAAGTGAATGGTTATTCCTTCTGCAAGGCATAGTCTCATACTTTTCTGAAGGTTACAGAAGGCTCTAAACATTAGCTTAGTAGTTATGCATCTCAGAAACATTTAACTGGTTTTATTATTTTGTTATTGTATGATTACATTAACCCTGCATCGGCATCCTTCCAGTCGAGGTACCTCGTGGGTAATGTGGTCCTACTTTGGGGACCACCACTTTGACCTATTTTATCATTTTTATCTTCCAAGATATAGATTTCTAGATTTTTCATATTAAAATATATCTAATACTTAATCTTAGGAGGAAAGCAAAGAAGTACCTATTATTGTAAATACTATTTATTACAAATATTTTTGAAAAATAAGTAGTGAAAAATAGAAATATACACAAAAGTACACTTATAAATTATTTGAAGGGCAACTGAATATTAATTTATGTTTTTGAAATTTGGTATACTTGTGCATTTACCATCCTAGAAAAAGAAAAAAAGTTTAAAAAAGAACTCTAAGCAGTTAAAAGGTGTCAAGAATTTCTTTATATAACTGTCACTCTAAAAGGGCCCTTTAATTTTTGGCGGACGTATGGTATTTACCATATATCTTAGTCAAAAGTCAACGTGTGACCACCAAATTGTTTGTAAATACAAAATATAAATTCCCGAAACGAGTAGCATTGTTTTTTGTTCCTACATCATTATTATTTACAGCAATCACAGATGATACAGCAGTGGTCATGGCAGGTACAGTTCTTGCACTTTACGCAGGTGACCCTTGATTTTTTGCTTGAGGTCTGTGGACACAGGTGACACCGGTTCCTCTTCTTAAACTTCAGAGCTCGCAGGGTCGATGGCTGCCTCTACTTTATAGACAGAGCAAATCAGATGCCCGAGTTCCCGGAGGCAAGGTCTTGGAGTGTAGCCTAGAAAGAGACTGCTGTCTATTCAGCTGATCAGCTGGCTCCATGCCGAAGTCCTTCCTCGTCACATCCTTCCCCCCTTTGTCTGTGCTTGATGCAGGATGCAAGCATTCCTGTAAGAGAGGTTGACAACATTTAAGAAAAGATGCATAGGCCATCTGTGCACGCTCCTGATGCAGGAAATCTTGGTGCACAGTGGGTCAAAAGCATCTACGCCTCCCTTGGTGGCATTATAGAACATCTGAATATCTGTTTTGAACTTCTGAATAACTGAGAACTAAAGCTGCGCACCTCAAGGGCCTGCCAGCCACCGATGTCCCTTGTGTTATTACAAAAATGGCTGTTCTGCACAGGCGCATTGACCCCTAAGGGACCTGTTTACCTACCCAGGGTTAATACAAGATTTGTGGCTTGTCTTGTGAGCTTTTAGTGTCATGTCAGAACTTTAATTTAAAAGGCTTTTCCTTAAGGAAACTGAGTTTAGATCACTGCTCTAGATATAACTTTATTCTTAGGCTCCAGGTGTGCTAAGAAGTGGCAATGAATTTCGTGTATGAAATATGTCTTATGAATTACCCTTTCACAGAATAATCTAATTTTTGTATTCAAGATATGAGAGTACCAGGCACATCAAAGTTTTTAAAGAAATCACAACTTGCGTAATGTGACAAAAAAAAATTATTATGTCGGATATGCAGTGAGAAAACATTACTTGTAACCTAATTTCTGTTTTCCTTTTCTCATACGTTCAAGATATAGAAGGTTTGTCATTTTGGCTTTTCCCATGATAGAGCTTTTTTGTTTTATTATCTTAGGTACGAACGCCCTTTCAAGTTTCGTTCAAACCTGATTTTTGGAGTTTCTGGCGATCTCTTTCCTGAAGAAGAGTAGATCCAACTGAGGTCAGATAGCAATAAGATTGTGTCCATTTTGATCTGCTAAATTCAGACCAGGTTTTTCTTTTCAGAAAATCTCTTCTGCTGCAGACATTTCAGTCCTGCTCGGAAGGGCTTCTCGAATCTGTGACCCCTTTGTAATGGTTCTTGCATTCAAACATCATTATTGTTATTTGTTTGTGTGATGTGAAGTGAAGAACTTGACCAATGTCTGACAGGGCACACATTTTTAATGTTGTGTTTTTGAACAGGTTCTGTTTCTCTGTTCCTTGAAGGTTTAGTATTTTCCTTTGGAGTTGATCTGCCTGAGAGTCGCTGAGTTTTGTACGGTCTTGTCTGTCACCCCCATCTGGGTCCATATGTGTCTTTCTGAACAGTATGTGAGGTCTCTTCTTTCTTTATTCCCCTTTACTGTGCCTCCTCTTACTTCTCCCTAATGGACACCTTAATATTCTTTGGACGCTTCTGGAATTGGTGGGCTTCTTGTTCCATATGAGTAGGGTTCATCATCTGATTAATAATAATAATAATAATAATAATGCAGTATGCACTTCATTAAGTACCTGTCCTTTCGGAAAGTGTTCTGAGAGACTAAATGTAACTTAGTAATCTTGTTAAACTTTAATACCATAATTATCATCATACACTTTCATTAACTTTAATTTTTATTTGGCAGGGACGTGTAACTGATTGGCACATTTCTGGTCGAGGAAACACAGGAACCGTCTTCCGTTGCAGATATTCCGACTGTGCCGTTGGCGACCGGTGCAACGTTATTGCACGGCTAAGGTCAGGCCGCGAAGGTCTTCCGGTGGTCTGCTCATCGTCAACTCGAAATCGACCCGTTATCGTTGCGTAGAGGTTCTTATGGTCTAATTATTACGTCACTTTTAACAAACCCTTGAAGTTAATCGTAATTAATAAAGATAGTGAGGTCATGTGATGGTGTGACAGTCACTGTAACCTCACTAGGTGGAGTACCAGCATCTAGATTCCATCTAGAACTCTAGAAATCTCTTTGTTCATTTGTCTGTTAAACTCTGAAATGGTCTTTTTGTATAACTATGAGATGGTCTTATTGCATATGTTGCCGTTTCCATTGCAGGACCTTTTTCAAGTTCGAAATTGTTTGTGAAACTTAAAGTATTAAGTGCAATTGGCCTTGTAATTTTGTATTTTTAAAGTGTTTTTGTAAGTGCTGTGTACAGTAATTTTTTAATAATTATTACGGGTATTTTTGTACGTTTCCGTGTTCCCATTATTTTAGAGTGTGGAAAGTTGCTTTCGCAAGTCAGTGATTGATGTTCGCTTGTTATAAATTGTTGCAATTGTAGGAATTGAGTTTTCAACTCAATGCCCAGTGGGCATATCTTTATAAAGCCTTGTGATGAGTTGCAACTTTACTTTATTTGCACACCCTACCCACAGTGCAAAATTATGCAAAATTATATAGCTGATGAAAATCTTACCTTGTAATCATCAATCAATCGTGTTGGAATGTTGTCAAATGTTCAGATTCATTTTTGCCTTCATTAAAAACTGGTTTCGATCTGAATCAGGTTAATTTTAGTGGTTATATATATAGTCAAACCTTTACCATTTGTCTATTAATAATTTCTCCATCTATAATTATTTCTATAATTATTCTATGTAAAGCAAAGAATATAAAATGAAAATTCAATTTATTTTATTACTGACAATTGTCTCATTAAGAGTTATGACATACTGCAATTCCAATTAGCACTTGGACACATTTTAAGTCCAGGATAATATGACAAATTTCATTGTAAGTTATGTCTGTGTGTCACTTAAGTGTGACAGATATAACCGAGGCCACTTGCACTTTTAAAGTATAATTGTGTGGCTTCATGACTTGTCAGCAAACTAACAAGTATATATTCCATTTTACCTTTTAAAGTCATTAAGTGCTTAGTACATTTGTGTAGACATCTGTACTCATTATCAGTTGAACATACAAGCTCAAGGGGTGTTGATTTATCAGGGGTGTAAGTGTATCTACACCTTACACTTACAAACCTTGACCACAAATATGAATAAACTTACTATGTTAAGTTTGTCAGCTTTGAAAAACACTTTCTTCATATATAGTACAGTTATAGGGGATAGCTGTATACTGTGTTCAGAGCTAAAATATCAAAATTTCCAAGAATAGTTTTACACTCCACCAAAATTGAAGGTTCACTCAAACAGGTTTTGAGCTATGCATGCGAAAACTTAGTTTTGAAAAACTGCTAATATTTCACTTTCTGCAATACATGGGCCAATGAGCAAGGGGATTCAGACTTCTGTATTTAACTTCAGCAAAGATAAAGTCTTTTTCCATCAACCTGTCACCTTTTTATTACACCTTTGTGAAAAGGTTTACAAGTAAACTAATCACTTGGGCCATACACTATGTAATCACTCCAGGATCTCTTCAATGACCCTTTAATCCTGTGGTAGATTTGTTTGACTGATTCTTTACTCATTGGGTTAAAAATAGAAGTAATTTTAAAATAACTATTGTAATAAAGTTGATACAAATATTCATGTAATATTAGTTCTAGAAAGCTCAATCTCCTTTGAAAATAGCTTTGTAACACCAATAGCAAAAAAAAATCTGCAACAAATTTACAAGGTTGGGAAATAGTTCCTTTAAAAATAGTTTGGGAACACTTCAAACAGCAAAAAATTCTCCAGATAAAAGTTGTCAGGTTGTACACAAACAGGCGAGATTCACAACAGACTACAAAAGGAAAATATAAAATTAAACCAAGTTAATTACCTCTAGGAGAGTTAAACACAGTATGCTTTATAGAAAGCAGTTCCACAAACCCTTGCAACTCCTAAAGTGAGGCAGCCCTAAAACAATAACACTAAGTTCTTTAAGTAAAGATATCATTAGTTCATTCAATCCACCTGTACTAGTGGAGCATCATTATCAAGCAGACATTGGCCATATTCCCCCAGCACAGTCAAGCTTCAATTCTTCCCACAGCAGCCAAAGAGAGAAGTCAGCTATGCACAGCACTTGAAACAGCAACACTTGAAAGCAGCAGAAACCAGCACAGCAACACTTGAAAGCACAGCAGAAACCAGTCTTGTCACAGAGCTTCCATGAAACGGCAGAAATTGAGCTTCCAAGAGCTATAACTTCCAGAGGGTAAGATGGCTTCTACCAGAGGACCCAGGCAGCAATCACAGGAGAACTGATTTCCTTAAATTTGTGGGTCCTTCTCATCACCTCTGAATAGTGGTCCCAGGGCCTGTGAAAAAGAATAAAGTAAGCTTTATAAAGCTGAGTTCCATCATCACACCAATAGGTGGCGGGCCGGTCACAAGTGGCCCCCTCTTACCCTAAATTTAAGCAAAAAAAAAAAAAAAAAAATGTCAGATTAAATCTAATTATTTTTAATGTTAATTATTTTTTAAGTTAAATTTAAAGTTAATTCATGGGTCAGTCATGAAATATATGAAATATACTTTAAATTTTCCCCATAAAAACAATTAGCATTTACTTGCTGCCTAATATACCTTTGCATTAATGTACAATTATCTTAAGAAGCCATTTTAAGAATAGTGTTAAATGCCAAATGACCTCTAGAGTATATTCACATAATACAAATATCCCTTTTAATTAACTACTTCATAAATAAAGCTAAAGTCTCATTTAAAGTTATTTTAAAGCCCAGTGCCTTCTAATTCATTAACATGAACCTAAAAAAAAAGATCAATTTAAAAGCCATTTTTTATGCAATAAAACCAATTTCTTCCCAGCTGTCAAAATTGACCTTGAAAATGGAGTTGACCTTGAAAAAGTAAGGCTGTAGTGAATAGTGATTCCAAAAATAATCAAATTTATATTTGTAATTTGTCGATAAATACGTAATTTATTCCATAAAATTTAATGAAATACATATAATAAATAAATTTAAGCTTTAAAGACTGATTATATCGCCATTATAATGATCATAGGTGGTTTTTTATATATGAAACATGACCGAAATATTACGAAAAGCGCGAAATCTTGGGTGTCTAATGACACCTGCTGGAGCCTCCATAGAATAGGTTGAACATGTCGGCTATAAAACTGTAGTGACTCAAAGAATAATAGAATTAATATTTATACTTTGTTGATAAAAGTGTAATTTTTATTCATAAAATAAAATATAAAAATGTATATATGATATTTTACCTTTTAAAGACAAATTATGTTATCATTATAACTATTAAAAATGTCCAATACTGAAGAAGCATTACCAAAATATTACGAAAACGCCTTTGAGAGGGCTGTACTGTAAATCAAGTTTAAAAACAGAGTCAAAATAGGCAATTTAACGAATATTATCATGTTAAAAGCCATGAAATGATAATATATGCCAACTCAAATGCGCATTTCATCGCTGGAGTGCGTGAAAGCTCGCCTACGCGCGCGCACGGCCTCGAAATAAGCAGAAATAAAGGCGGGGCTGTGACGTCACCGTGGCCATCCATCTGCCCCGAAAGGCAAACGAAAGATTTTCACGTCTTAAAATAAGTAATTTACACTAATTAATTAAAAAATAATATAATTGGTTTATTCAGATTAATTAATTACGTCATTATGGACATTTGTGTGTGGAAATAGCCGTAATTATCGGTGTAATTAAGCTTAAATCGGCGAAAGATTAGAGCCGGCCTCAGAGGCCTCCGGCCCTGTTTAGCAAAATGGCTGAGGAGGAACATTTGAAGGGACATTTAATCCCCCGAGGGCCCTAAATACACATGGCCCCCCAGGGGCTAGTACTGAACACGGCGGAACGGCGGCGCTACAGCTTAGAATTACCCCCGTGGCTGTGCCCTGACCTGGCTGAGAGGAGCTTGACTGTAAAGCTGCTGTAAAAAGCATTTCAGAATTCTTACGACCTGACCTGACCTGACCTGACCTGACCTCGGACGCTGTGCCATAATTGGCCGTCACCTCTCCTCATCTGCTTTCAAAAAGATGGCGACCTGACCTGACGAAACCAACCTAACCGAAAACAGAGCGGCGTGCCCTTACCTGGGTGGGTGGGGGGGGTGGGCAAAGCTCCCCCCAGACCCCCCCAGAAGGGCTGTACAATTAGTGTATCGTAAACTGTTCGAAAGAGCACGTACCTCATTCGAAGTCGGAATCGACGGAGAAATCCGGAATGGCCGATATCGGTAACTCCATTTTGGTGAAAAACAAGAAAGATGAAGATTTCTCGGGATTCTCGATGATTTTTCAGCTCACGAGGATTTTCGGCTCACGACGCGGCGCAGGAATGGAACCCCCTTCGTAATCCGGGGACTGCCTGTAAATAAAAAAAGGGCGACAATGTCTAAATTCTTTATAGGCTGGTTGAGAGGGGGGGGGGGCAGAGGCCCACCCTGGCTGATTCAAGGCCCGGTGCCATAGGTTAGGTTAGGTGAAGGGAAGGTGAGGTTAGGATTTATTCAGTTTTTGGGCAATTTATGGCAACAAACTTATGCTTCACACTATACACAGTTTCAAGGTTGCTCATCATACCTATGGTGGTTGCATTATACACAGTTTAAAGGACGCTCATCATACTTACGGCAGATGCAATACGCACCCCAAAGTAGATGCAAGTTTTGCGCATGACCCGGCCGTAACATTAAACCCGAGGGTGTAGCCTCACACCCTAGTTCAGTCTTAACACTACTCTCTAGTGTATACTGAACACACACCTCTTAAGAGCCATATACACCTTAGAGCTGTGTATTCAATATACGCTCAGTAGGAGTATTAAGAGACGGATCTCGGCTGCGAGGTCATACCCTGGGGTTTAATGTCACGGCAGGGCAATGTATGAAACGCGCAGCTGCTTTGGCGGGCATCTGGCTTTTATTCGGCAGATTAATTTTCATGCTAAGAATTGCACGAAGACATTATGAGTATTTTAGTACATTAAAGTGACCCTCCTCACTTTGGCATTAAGGGACGTCGATGTTGATAAAGCATCAGGTTGAATATAGCCGTTCCTGTCGACGATTCTTTTGTACCGTCTCTAAAACGCATCTCCAAAGCGGCAGGCTTTATGAGATGATAAATCTGATGATAACTTGCCGAGGTCGTGTTGGATTTTAGCATCCATTAAAAAAAAAATGGTCAGATTCAAGTAAAAGTTTTTCGGAAGGATATTTTTATAAACTGGACATAAAGATACAGTTTTGAAAAGCTTCTATTTTGTAATGGGTTCCTTGTTGTTTGTTGGTATGAATGCCAAAGTTGCAATAACGTTATGTAACCCACGTTTTTGGGCGTGTCTAAACACCCATTGCTTCTGTGGTCGTTTCCATTGGATGGTAAATATTTTTCCTTCATTTTTGTTACTTAGTTGACTTTGCAACTTATTGGAAATCTAGAAAATATTTGAGTGCAGGTTGTAAGTGAGGGTCTTGTTACTTATTCATCTTTGTTACTTATCAGAAATATAGAAATGATTAAAGTGCAGTGTGTAATATTATTGTTACTTAACGGACTTTGTTACTTATGAGATAGACCAGACTCCCAAATCTGGTGTCAAGTTGAGGTGGTAATTATGCTTTCGGAAAATGCGCTTGTGAATAGTCGTACGGTAATATTCAATCATTGCTTTGGTAAAGTGTATGGGATTTATCTTTCCTTGCACCATTAACCTCCTTTCTTTTTTCAGGTGAAAATTTGGCTACCATGGCCGACTTGAAGATGGTGAGGAGGAGAATGGATAGGACGGTAAAGAAGAAAGCGAGAGAGAGAGAGTTGGTTACAGACCCCACTGCCCTATGGACGCTTTGCAGATGTTGCAAAGGTGCGTATGTGCAAGGTGCGTGGTAAGACTTTTTGATTTTATGATTGTTGAAGTGAGGACTGTTATCTGTACGAAGGTTCTAAGGTGCACTAAATGGACCAAATGAGGATTGAAGAAGCCCTTTGGCAAGAGTCCCTCTGATTTGGGGGGTAGCGTCGTCAGTGCACCTCACAGTGTGCACTGTAGGCATTGCTTAATAAGGTTCTTTGTTGCGTACAGCTGCTTGCTATCTTGCTATCCACCCTCTCCTAACAATTGTTCCATAGTGCAACTGCAGAAGGTTTTCCTCTTCCTGTTACACCTTTCAAACCTTTATTCTCAGTTCCTATTTCAGCACCGAATGTCCTCATTGTAGGACCTAGCGCTTAGCCTCTGGCCTAAATTATGCATAACATTCCATTGCATTTACTGACGACAGGTCAATGTTCGGCTTACTTAGACTTGCGACAGACTGGACGCAGATCATATACATGTTTGACGTCCCTCTCCAGTTCCGAGTTTTCAATTGCAGCATCTGTAAATAGTTTTATTAGCATAGTTTTGGGTGTCCAAATTGTGTGTGGGGCTTTTAATGCTGTTTTCTTTGCAATTGTTGCAGTGAATTGATAGTACAGTATCTATACTTAACTGTTGGCCTGGTCATGTAGGAATCTGAAGCAAGTAATGTTCTGAAGATGGAGATTTCAGATCAATTATAGCTCCAGAAATTTTAACCTGGTCACTTGCAAGATCAAACAGCATTTTTGCTTTCTTCATGGAATGTTTGCTCAACAGCAGGGGAATCCTGTAGTTAACAACATCCATTTCTGTGGTAGCATGCACATTTCAAATTTAGCTGAGCAGGTTAATAATTTTGATCGAAGGAGCCACGACACTGTCAGTGGAAGTGTATGTCAAGGCCAGCTCTTGAGAAATAGCCTCACATTTGTAATTACTGAACTGTCCTTTCCAAATACAGTTTTAGAATGCCCAGAGTCCGTAACAGCACATTCTGTTCTTGATTGCTCTCTTAGTGTCTGTAATTGGCTACTGCTTGCGTCATCTCCTGCATAATCCATAAATACTGACAGAAACACTGTTTACGAGTCACTTTTCCATGCATTTGGACATTTCATGTTCCCAGTGGAATCGAGATTTGCGTATTAAGCCTGATACAGACACCACCCTACTTGAAAATGATTTATGTTCGAAACAGCCATTTGTGTGTTGAATTGTTTGTAAGTTGGTTGCTGTGCTCTTCATGCCTATGTGAGTACAGTCTGTTATAAAATCAATACATTACTGTAGGTTTTTTCATCCTAAAACACAGTACACTGTACATAGACAGTACTGTATGTACAGAAGGGCGCAAAAAACAGAATTTGAGATCACGGGTGGCAAAGGGGGGCGCTCTGAACACAGTTTTAAATTGCGATCCTGTTTGTATCTCTGAGTGTTTGTAAGTTGAATGTTGGTAAGTAGGGCGGCCACTGTATTTTAGTGGCAGGTCCAGGGCCGGTTCTGTCTCCTACCAAAGTTGAATGTGGGTGAGTTCTAGCAGAATACAGGGAAGCTATTTTAAACCATCTCACCCGTCTCCAAAAGATAGTTTTGCATTTTACGTCACTGAGAAACTCACTTGGATTATTCCCCTATGTAGGGAAGTACCATCAGTGCACTTCACATGGTGCACTGTAGGCATCAAGACACATTTACACTGTCAGTGAATATCAAAGTGACAAAATTGATTTGTAATAATTTTTCGTTCCTTTTGTTGTGTTTTGACAAATTGATGGGAATATCTGTTGCCAAAAATAACTTCTTACTTATCTGTGGAGTCATATTTAATTGCTTCAGGCAGTTTGGTGCCCATATTACCATTGCTCTTAAACCTTGGACTGTGTCATAGTCTATGCATAATGATCTTTTCAAGTCTTGGGTCGAAGTTCACTTGCTTTGAGGAACAATCAAGCACAGTTTCATTCAGAATGGGAACAACATTTTAGAACTGAGAGGGTCAGCTTTTATAGACATTTAAGCGAGACCAATTCTCCTGCTTCTTCCAAGTTAACACCTGAGATTCTCCTCTGATCTGAAATGTGGTTAATTATCTCGTACGTCACTCTGTCACAGGACGTTAGAATGTCATTGTGGATTCTTACTGCAGGTTGCTTTTTGTGCAAAATGGATGATTCCTGAGTGGAGCGTCTTGCTATGTTTTTTATTATTTTTATTATTATTCAGAAGACGAAGAACCCTATTCATAAATGAACGCGCCCACCAAAGGGGCCATTGACTTGAAATTCCAGAAGCTTCCAAGGAATATTTTGGTGTTCGTTCGAAAGAAGTAACAGAAGGTAATGGGGAGTAATGGGAAATACAGAAAGGTCTCTGTTGAAATACAACTTATGAAAAATTGACAAACAAGAGACCAGTTTTCTGCACTTTTCTCTCGTCCAAAATCTGGAAGGTGTCAGGAGGTGTTGGGAGATTGCCCCCCTCTCATGGGAGATTGTCCCCTCTCATGGGAGATTGCCCCCTTTTGTGGGAGATTACCCCCTCTCATCCAAGAGGATTGAGAATGTCATTGTAGACTCTCACCTTGAAGTCACATCATTGTGAGTAGTTTGCAGACTGTGCCCTCTGCTAATTGACACCGCTTGCAGTTTGCAGAGTGTTCCTCCTGCTGATTGACACCGCTTGCAGTTTGCAGATTGTGCCCTCTGCTAATTGACACCGCTTGCAGTTTGCAGAGTGTTCCTCCTGCTGATTGACACTGCTTGGAGTTTGCAGACTGTGCCCTTTGCTGATTGACACTGCTTGGGGTGTGCAGACTGTGCCTCCTGCTGATTGACACTGCTTGTAGGTTTGATTGTGTTGGCCCTCGTTATGTAGAAGTTGACCCATTCTGTCAGCCTGGACAATTCTGCTGTAATCCCTGGGCCTTTAAAGTCTGCCTTCCAAGGGATGGCACATTGCTTGTGGTGGAGGGGGTTGTTTCTTATAACTCTTAACCCTTAATAGCGTAGGACAAGGCAGAAACCTTCACACGGAGCTACGGTTTCAAAGACCTTGTGAAATTCTTGAGCTCGTGAATTTTGTCTTTTTTTTTTCATAGCATCATGAAACTACATTGCAAACACTGCAAGAATACGGTGCATTATCCACTGCAGTTATCATCTAAGCATTCACCCAAAATCCTCGCTGTTTAATTATCTGCTCTTACCATTTTTTATATCTTGAAAGACCATATCCGTAGCCATGTTGCCTCGTAGGTGTCGCCATGCAATAGGACAAACGCCTGGGCTCTTGCATTAAGGGATGTGGGTCTTGTCGTGCTGTTTCGATAATGTCGTGGGAATTATTATGTCTTTTATTACATGTTTATTTATGTAGTGGCTTTTATTTTTACATATATACAGGTGCGTGGCAGCTTTTTATTTCTGACTCTGCAGTGTCTGTAATCTATTATTGCTTCTCAAGTCTTTTATTAAGTGTGTCTTGCTTTTCTTACTCTGCTAAAAGATATTTACTGAAGGTTTAGCACAGTTGACTGAAAACCTTGCTGAAATGATATCAGTTCCTGATTGGGGTCAGCAACTAGCAAATTCTCCAGAACCTCATAACGTCACCATCTTTTCTAGGCCGTGTGGAGAACTAAGTACAGGCAGTCCCCGGGTTATGTCGGTGGTTCCGGTCTGACACCGCGCTGTAACCTGGAAAATGACGTAACCCGGAATGTCGGAAGAAAAATGTATAAAAACGAGAATTATAGTGATGAAAGCCTTACATTTAATCCTCTGGGTGTACTGTACAGTAATTTACTTGCATTCTGATGTGGTATGCAACCAAAAACCTCCAAATTTTTACTTTATATTGTAGCTGTATTTATGTACTTTTACTGTTCTGTCGCAGCATAAGACTGCGACGTAACCTCGGAACATCTGCTGTAACCTGGAACTGGTTTTTCTATTAATATATTTGAAAAGCATTGTAAACTCAGAACAACGTAAAGTTGCGATAACCTCGGAACATCCTCTGTAACCCAGAACTGATTTTTTCATTAATATATTTGAAAAGCGACGTGAGCTTGGAACAACGTAAGACGGCTATGTAAACCTGGAATGATGTAACCCGGGGACTGCCTGTATTCCACTTGTTGCTCTCTTACCAATTTTAAGGATGGAATTATTTGATAATAACGTGATTTGCTTTCCAAGAGTAGGCGAAATCACTTGAACCATTGGGCTGAAAGTATCAGCTTGCAAATGCATTGTGTTTACAATGTCATGATATGTCTTCTAGATTTGGAGTATAAATCAGGACAGTTCTAGATTCAGAAGTGTGGAAGTGCTGCCTGCAGGAACCTAACAACACCTCGTTGCATTTGTCATACTTTAGCTTTCCGTGGCTTCTCCCTTCTTTATAAGAGTGGCAGTTGTGACTTGGGCCAACGACAGATGGTCTCTTGTTTGTCACTTTACATAAGTTGTATTTTGACAACTTTCTCATTCACAATTGATCCCTGATCCCCCTTTCCTGCCGAGAGCAAGATTCGCTGAACAGCAGAAGCACCAATGTGCAGTAAATGTGTCTCGCTGTCGAACTTCTCAGTTCCAGAGGTCCTTTATTCCTCACGTCGTCTCCCTGAGGGTGTCATGCAATTGGAACTTCGGAAGTTCAAGCGAAGATGCAGTGCTTTACTACCCTAATGCTGTTCGCCTTTATTTGAATACATTTTTATCTATTTTTTAATTTATTGATTTATTTTTTCTTTTCGAATTAGTGGGATCTCTTCTTCATCTATTTTCCTTTACCCCCTCTTACTTTGACCAGGGTTCATCTACTGAATAATAATAATAATAATAATAATAATAATAATAATAACAACAACACAGGTGTGTGCAGTTCCTCGTCCAGTGAGAACGAGCTTTCTTTTGAGGTCGCCTGCAGTGTTGACATATGATGATGCTCGTATCTCCCTTGTAACATTGAGATACTGTGATTAAACTGTGTTTCTGAAGTTGATTGGACAATGTCTTATTGTTATTATTATTATTATTAATTATTATTATTATAAATGCTATTATTATCATCATTATTATATTATTAAAAGTATTATTATTATTATTATTATTATTATTATTATTATTATTATTATTCTATACAAATTAAATGCAGCTGATGCAGCAATTTCATTCAGTAATACTGTTGTTATTATTATTTTATAATTATTATTATTATTAGTAGTAGTAGTAGTAGTAGTATAAATGCTATTATTATTATTATTATTATTATTATTATTATTATTATTATTATTATTATTATTATTATTATTATTATTATTATTATTATTATTATTATTATTATTATTTCAGTTTGAGATTTCTTGACATCTTAGTGAGTG
Organism: Macrobrachium rosenbergii; assembly: GCA_039081455.1. Lineage (NCBI taxonomy): Eukaryota > Metazoa > Arthropoda > Malacostraca > Decapoda > Palaemonidae > Macrobrachium > Macrobrachium rosenbergii. The sequence goes on along the minus strand of JANJGK010003156.1, from coordinate 28,134 downwards.
TTTAGGATTTAGTGGGTGGTTAGTATATGGGAGTGTTTTCAGTATAGTGAATGTTTAGTGTGTGTTTAGTGTTTAGTAAGTTTATAGTGTTGCATGGTTAGTGTTTACCATTTAGTGTATAGTTTAGTGAATGTTTAGTTTTTAGAGTTTAGTGTTTAGGGAATGTCTAATGCATTGAGTGTTTAGTTTAGTGAGTGATTAGTGTTTAGTGAATCTAAGTGTTTAGTGTTTAGAGAGTGTTTAGTGTTGAATGTTTAATGAGTCTCAGTGTTTGTTGAATGTTTTGTAAGTGCTTAGTGTTTAGAAAGTGTTCAGCCATTAGTTTAGTGAATGTTTAGTTAGTGCTTAGTGTTTAGTAAGTGTTTAGTGCTTAGTATGTTGTGTGTTAAGTGTTTAGTTAATGTTTAGTGAATGTGAATGCTTAGTTTTTTGTGAATGTGACATTTAGTTAATGTTTAGTTAGTGGATAGCAAGTGTTTAGTTAATGTTTAGTTAGTGGATAGCAACTGTTTAGTTAATGCTTAGTTATTGGATAGCAAGTGTTTAGTTAATGTTTAGTTAGTGGATAGCAACTGTTTAGTTAATGTTTAGTTCATGGATAGCAAGTGTTTAGTTAATGTTTAGTTAGTGCTTAGTGGTTGTTTAGTTTGTGTTTAACATTTAGTTAATGTTTAGTTAGTGTGTAGTGAATATTAATTGAATGTTTAGTGTATGTTTAGTTAGTGCTTAGCAAGTGTTTAGTTAATATTAGTGAGTGCTTAGTAGGTGTTTAGTTTGTGTTTAATATTTAGTTAATGTTTAGTGAGTGTTGAGTGAATGTTAAGTGAGTATGTGTTTAGCGAATGTTTAGTCAGTACTTAGCAAGTGTTTAGTAATGTTAAGTGAATGCTTAGTAAGTGTTTAGTTTATATTTAAAATTTAGTTAATGTCTAGTGAGTGCTTAGTGTGTAGTGAATATGTAGTGCATGTTTAGTAAGTGTTTGGCAAGTGTTTAGTGAGTGCTTAGTGTATAGTTAATGTTTAGAGAGTATTTAGTGAATGTTTAGCAAGTGTTTAGGATTTGCTGAGTGTTTAGTGACTGTACATTACTGCTTAGTGAGTGTTCAGTGGCTATATGCAAAGAAGTCCTGTAATTTACAGGAACTGCTCACGCCAGACATTGCTTAGACACGAGACCAGGTGTTTAGACCTCGACCGGAATGGTTACGGTGCTTAGGTCAGCCTGTATTTGTAAGGTCATTTCCTCTGTGAAATTGGTCAAACAATAATAATAATAATAATATAATAATAATAATGTACTGCTTTCGTTCCTTTTACTGTACCTCCTTTCATATTCTCTTTCTCCCACCTTACTTTCCTCAACCCTCTCCTGACAGTTGATTCATAGAGCTTCTTCAACTGCTTTGAGGTCTTCCTGCTGTTACGCCTTGCAAACCTTTCACTGTCAGTTTCCTTTCCAGCGCTGAATGACCTCACAGGTCCCAGTGCTTGGCCTCTGGCCTAAATTCTACATTCAATTCAAATCTCTCAGTGGAGTCCCTTGTGTAAAAACCCTTGATACAGGAAGACATTTTCAGCCAATCTTTCCTCCACAAAGCTCTGTTCGGCTATTGATCTTATCAATACGTTACTTAGGGTCGCTTTCCCCATCGAACTTTCTCTTTTGCTTTCTTCCTTTTGCTCACGTCGATTTTGTATCCTAACCTCTGCATGCTCAGGAACTCAGCGTGTGCTTTAGATGCCCTTCAGAATCATTTTCCTAGAAGCAATTATTCCTTTGACTCTACTGTACTTTCGTTCATCTAACTTTCCTCAACCCTTCCCTGACGATTGTTTCGTGGTGCTACGGAGAGGTTTTCCTCCTCCTGTTATGCCTCTCAGACCTTTCTGTTCCTCTCGTTTCCCTCTCGGTGCTGGTTGAGGTTATCGTAGGTCCCAGCGCGTGGCCTATGGCCTCAGTTTTATTTTCCGTTCCGTTCCAGGGAGTGACAGGCTTCGTGGAACAATACATCTGGAGTGGGTTTGACCCCCTGTTGGATTGTGGCATTGGAACTTCAGTAATAATAATAATAATAATAATAATAATGGTATTCTTCATTCCATGCTTTGTAACATTTTTGAGACATCTTCATTATTGTTTTCAACCAACCAGATTTGTACTTAATATTCTTGTTATTCAACCAACCAAATTTGTACTGAATATTATTGTTATTCAGTACAGATTTGGTTGGTTGAATCTCTACCAGTGGTCACAGAAGCTATGATGGAGCCTTAAAATTCTTATTTGATATTGACTCATTTTAATTTGATTTCACAAACACGATACTTTTCATTCTTGTGGAAATTATTCTGCAGTTTTTTTTATCGTGCTTTCTCAATCAATGTAGGTGATGGGATATTCAAATTACTACCATATTTTATTTATATTTTGTATTTTAATAATTTATTTCTATATTTGTTAATTTATTATCAATTTATCTTTTTTATTTTCTAATAACTGATCTTATTACCTGCTGTAAGTTCTTCCAAATGAACACTTTCATATTTTTTGGAAGCTTCTTGAATTTCAAGTCATTGGCCCCTGCGGGCTTATTCCATATGAATGGGGTTCATCTTCTGAATAATAATAATAATAATAATAGTAATAATGATAATAATAATAATAATAATAATAATAATAATAATAATAATAATATTCAAAATGATGAGTAGAATTCGGTCAGAGATTTGCTGGGGATGACGTCAATTGCAGTCGATAGGGAATACTTTAGTATGGTCGTTTACAAAGGCTGGAATGTTACATGTGGATATCATATTATTATTATTATTATTATCATTATTATTATTATTATTATTATTATTTCATTCCTTTTACTGCACCTCCGTTCAGCTTCATAGTGCAACTGTGAAGCTTTCCCCCTGTTACACCTTTCAGACCTTCGCACTGTCAGTTTCCGATTCAGCACTGAATGACCCCATAGGTCCCAGTGCTATGCCTTTGGCCTAAATTGTATATTCGTCCCTATTTCTGTTTATTACTGGACGTTAGTCACGTCGATGAAGTTTTTTTTTTTGCAGGAAGTTCGAACCATATTTTTTTTTTAAATGAACCTTACCTCTCAGTCACGTAACTTTTACTTCTGCGCCAACAGTAGTAAAAGTTATATAATGGAGAGGTTTTAAATATTTAAAAAATAAATACAAAGTATTTATATATTTTTTGTCTTTTTCAGAACTGGCATGAAAGGAGAGAGGACAAGTACAATAGTGAAAATTGAATCCAGAATGATCCACAACTTTTCCAGATATATTCCAGAGTTCTGAATCTCCACTTATGACCCTTTGAAGAAGATCGGAGACTTGACTTCGTACAGTAGTGATCTTGTACGTCATGTTTGTTCGGAGGTAAGGACCTCCCTGAACCTTGTGCAAAGAATCGTAAAAGGCTGCCTAAGATACAAGTAGAGTGTAGCTGATTTTGTACGTCTAGCCTTACTCTTTCCATCTGGTTGAATCACATTTTCTGTTGGTATAGGCAGTCCCCGGCTTACGACGCTTACGACGCCAATCCGAAATATGGCTGCAACATGGCAGAATAATAAAAATTTGGATTATTTTTATGAAAAACTCAAATACACACAGAGCGTTAAAAGTCAGGTTTTCTCAGGATTTTAGACGATTTTTCAGCTTACGATGCGTCGTAGGAACGGAACCCCCATTGTAAACCAGGATCGTAAATTCTTCAACAGGACTGGTTGCAATATCGACACAGTCGGAAGACCTCCGTCAAAGAGAAATGTGTTGTTGCATTAGTCCCTTTTGTGTGAATATGTGACACTACAGTGTCAACTGTGTATTGTGGATGCCCTACAGATAGAGGTTATGGTAAGTAAAATCTGGGTGGGTTTCGTGGTGGCAACCATTTTGATCTGACAATTTTTTTATTCTTGGTCTTTCATAATTCCCATTGCATATTTCAGTCTGTATCTCTCACCTTACTCTATAATTTGATTACATTTTTATCTTTTTATTCTTTAATTTGTTAATTTATTTTGTGTTTTCTAATAACTGATTTCTTCTTTCAGTATTTTCTATTTATTTGGAGTCAGTGACCCCTTTTGTGGGGTTGTTTCTTGTGAATAGGGTTTGTCTTTTGAATAATCACAATTCTGACGGTATCTTTCCGTCGTAAGGTCAGACTGGGTCCTTTTCACTATCTCTTTGAGCATCTACTCCACTGTATGCTCTAAAACATTTGTTAAGTGGCTATGTCAGGTGTTCTCAATTGTTCGTTGCCAATTCTTGGGTGCTTGCGCTAAGAAAACTCCTCACCAGATCCATGCCCCCAGCCATCTCCTTCTCGACCAAATATTTTTCCTTGCTAATTGCTCCTCTTAGGCTTCACAGATTCTGCAAAACTTCGTGAAGAGAATTCCTCATTTTATCTCTACTTTAATGAGGTTCTTTTCCTCCTGTTACGCCTTGCAAACCTTTGCACTCTCGGTTCACCTTTAAGCGCTGAGTGACCTTGTATGTCCCAGTACTTGGTATGCCTATGCCCTGAATTCTATATTCTATTCCATTCCATTCCATTCCATTCCATTCCATTCCATAGACAGCTTCAAGAAGGCACAGTTTATGTTACTTCTCCACACATACACGAGTGTGGAGGTGTTTCTCGAAGAAGACGTGTGACTTCAGCCTTCCTTCAAGAAATGATGGCGGTTTTGCCACCTTCTAAGTTCAGATTTTGTATAGCTTGCCTATTGTGTACGCACAGTGCGTTGTGTTTTAGGATGAAAAAACGTACAGTACTGTATTGATTTTATACCATGATGCACAGTGGAACCTCGCTTTAATGGCGGAAGGTCGTCCGTTGAAGCTGATTCCCCCAGTAGGTGTTTACTGGTGTGATAACCGCCGACATACATGAAAAGACTCACGTTATGGAATAAACTGAATAATAAATGTAATAAAACCATTTTCACCTTACTGTATATATTATTGCACTCACAGCAATCTTGATCGTTTGGTAACCTCTCAGAAATTGTAATGGTAGTGTATAATATCCATTTTGAATTAAAAATTCATTATCATTTTGGTGGTAAATAACAGTTTAGAACAACGCAGTCATACGAACGATGATTATCGTACATTATCGTATTGGTTCCCTTTTAGGCGACGTGTTTAGGAAAACCATGATGTAGAATCGGCTTTGTTATTTTGTTCATTTTGAATCTCTAAGGATGCAGTAAGTAGAACAGCAGGAAAACAGATGGTTTTGTAATTTAACAGTCAGCTTATGCATGCTACCCTTGGCCGGATTTTGTCCGTCAAATCCGATGTCCGTTGGTTCTGGGTCCAATAAGTACAATTATTTTGTTAACTTGGGATTTTTTGTTCATCTTGGGATTTTCTGAGGTCAATTCTTGGGATTTAGTATAAGAAAATAATTTGCATAGCAGCGCAGGCCCAAATGACTCAGGTCAGCCGTTAGAACACCAAAACACCGACCTTATGAATTGACGCTCTACTCTCCATTTGGCAATCGTCTTATGATTTTTTACCTCGTCTTATCTAAAAGTCGTCTTATACATGAAATGTACGGTATACATTTATAAATATTTCTGGATAGAAATAAAAAAGTAATGTCTATTCACTTTTTTAGCAATATGAAGTATGTTTCCCTGGCAGCTTAATATAATCTTTCTTTTTACAGGTGACAGTGTGACTGCCGTATGTGGAAGGATGGACAGGATTTTCAAGATGGAAGAAAGTACAATGCACACCTGTGTGACTGGAGTTTGCCCTAACTGATGCAGTAGTCTTTAGACGGAAACATCATGAAAATCTTTGTGGGTGAGTGTAAAAAACAACCTGAGTTGCGTTATATTGAATAGAGGAAAGTTTTTCCAGGTTTGGAAAACCCAGACCTTAGAAGATGTGGTCTTCTTCTCTCTCTGCACTTTTCCCACTTCTATGTGGGGTTGAAGTTTCTGCCAGCTTTCCTCCACCTGGCTCGGTCAGACACATCGTCCTCTGACAATTGTTTGTCTCTCAAATCTTCTCTAACTACATCCATCCACCTTCTTAGCTTCTTCGGTCTTCCTCTTGCTCTCCCACCAGGCACCTCCGTTTGCATCACTCTTCTCCCTATGTATGTCTCGTCGCTTCTCATCACGTGGCCGTACCACTGCAGTCCTCTTTCCTGGGCCTTCTCTGATAGTTCTACCACTTTAGTAGTTCCTCTCATTCTTTCATTTTTGATCCTGTCCAGTTTTGTTACTCCACACATCCACCTGAGCATTTTCTTCTCCACCGCATCCAATTTCTTCTCTTGCACTCTCTTTACCGGCCATGTTTCTTCTCCATATGTCAGAGCTGGTCTCGCTACTGTCGTATAGACTCTCCTTTAACCCCGTGGAGGGTTAACAGAGAGTGTTGTTAGCTTGGAGTTTCTGTATTTTCTTAGTTACAGGAGCTGAATGTGAGCTTCTTGTTAAGAGGAAAGAGTAATCTGTGCCTTGTGTGTTCTTGAGGGTAATACATTCAATAAGGAATCTAGGAATCCTCTCGAGTCTTGCAGCGTCCCATCGGCCCCAAGCTGCAACCCCTTTCATTCCTTTGACTGTACCTCTGTTCATATTCTCTCTCTTCCATCTTATTTTCCTCAACCCTCTCCTGACAATTTTTCATAGTGCTTGCACAAGGTTTTCCTCCTGTTAGGCCTTTCAAACCTCTTCATCTTCTCAGTTTCCCTTGTAGGTCCCAGTGCTTGGCCCTTGGCCCAGATTTTATATAGTATTCCATTCTATTCCAACAAGGGCTTCTCTCCAGTCTTGCCAAATAAAATGGCAAAGGGACTGTCGAAATGCAGGATTCCTTGTGGTGTCCATCTTTACTCTTTCTGTTTGCTAAATGGCCTTCCTCTGTTGGGGTGTCTACCAGGATATTAAGGTCTTCAAATGTCTTGTGTTTCTTAAGGTGGCTGGTTGTAATGTTGACACATCCAGCAGATGACCGTCAAAGAGAACAGTGTGTTTTCATGTTAGTTCCTTGGGTATGAATATGTGACAGTACAGTACAGGCAGTCATTGGTTGTCGGCGGGGGTTCTGTTCTTGGTGGCACGACAATAACCGAAAATCGCCGGCGACCGAAAGTAAAGTCTACGACCTCTGAAAAAATCGTACGGCGCTGACGACTGGTTATTGGCACCGTAATGAAAACTATATTTTGTATAGAGAATTTCCTTCAGTAGTACTTTATAGTACAATATACCGTACTGTAAAATGATGAAAGCCTAACCTTGAATCCTTTGGGATGAACATACTTTCATTCCTCCATGTTGTTGCTGTATAGTAGTACTGTAATCCGACTGTTCTAGTATGTACAGGCTGTTACTTAATGTTGCTGATGATTGTGAAGTAGGAACATATTAGTCCGTAATGAAAGTGTTAAAATTAGAACTGCACAGTGTACAGTTTGTAATATATACAGTATTAATTAAAGTACAGTACTGTGGAGTACACTACAGTACAGTACATACTGTACTGTACTTCTGTGCAGTAAAAATGCATTTTGTTATCTATAGTATTACCATGTAGTGTGTGCACAGTGTACAAAGTGAATACTACTTCCTTGTTGCTTTGAAATTGTCCTGCTTCATAGCCCCGTACGCTACAGTACATACTGTACTTACAGTGAAATGTTGGTGCGGCCATTTTTGTGTACAGTGTACTGTACAATATACTGTACTACTGTACAGTCCTGTATGCAACTAGAAGGGAAAGTATTTTATAAAACAGTATGAAATGTATAAAAGTGAAAAAAGTGAAGAATTCCTGACCTGATTTCAGTGATTTTGAAAGATACAGTACTGGTTGTGGGAGGTGTAGATGTGCATTACGTGGTACAGTACAGTACAGTACTGTACTTAACACTTATACAGTACAGTGCAGTACACTATATACTGTAGTTTTGCTGATGAATTCTGGACATCAGGTACACAGTCTGTAATGAAAATATTAAAGTTAGTAATGTGCAGTACAGTAATGTACACAGTATATGTACAGTAATAAAGTACAGTACATACTGTACTGTAGTAAAAATATAATTATGTTAAATACTGTACCTTGTATATGTACAGCAGTATGTACAGTATACCAAATAAAATTTAAAAAAAGAAATCTTGCTGGGAGTCTAGAGTAAGATAAAAATGGTACAGTACAGTACTGTAAGTTTTGTGTAACAGTTAAAAAATGTGTACAGTACTTATCTTCTGAATCTGGAATAATGGTACAATCTGTACAGTACAGTACAGTACTACTGTAGTACACTTGTTTTGTCTCAAATTTACAACAATATTCAAAACCATTTAAACAAAAGAGGGTCTAGTTGACTCAAGAGGGAACCTTCAAAGGTTTCTTCAGGGGAATCTGGTTCTTCTGCAAACATGAGGCTCAATTCTGGAATGACAATAAAAAAAATGAGGTTATGAACAGTACTACATAAATATATAGTATAAAACAATTTACATATGTACTGTACTGAACTGTACAGTCAAACAATTAAAAAAAGGTGATTCATTATTAGTAGAGGTTGGTGGAGGTGATTCTACTATGTCAGGTGCAGTGGCCTCCTCCTCCTCCTCCTGAAATCCTGTAGCCATTCCAGACTCGCTCGACGTCTGAGTTGTCACTGCTATTTTCGGTGACCCTGGGGACATGGCAAAATGTCCTCAAGCCTTGAAGCTAGTAATGGCTCCCTGTAGAAGCGACGTAGTGTCTGGCGGAAGGCAGACTACCTTCGCTTCGGGATAAATCCCACCCAAATCAGAAGGGTGACCAGGGGCATCGTCCAACACCAGCAGGACCTTGAATTCCAGACCCTTCTCCTCCAAATACTTCCTAAGTGATCATTAAACCATTCCTCGAAGATAGCGACAGTGACCCAGGCTTTCTTGTTAGCCTTCCAAGTGACAGGGAGTTGAGGCTTGAAAATTCCCTTGAGTGCCCTTCAGTTTTCAGCCAGATACACTAGCAAGGGCTTCAGCCTGAAGTCACCACTGGCTTTGCTCCCAAGAAGCAAAGTCGATCTCTCCTTACTGACTTTATGGCCTAGTGCCGTCTTCTCCTCCTTGGATGCTGGCTACAGATGGCTCACTTTCACTACCTTCCCCTTTCTTCTGAACTACTGCCTCCTCATACAACTGCCTGGCCTTCTGAATCATACCAAGGCTTACTGGAACTTTGCGTAGGTGTTGGTCTTCAAGCCAGACCGTCAATAACTTCTCCATCTCCACGAGGTTGGGGTTATGTTGCTTGCCTAATCTGGTAGCAGCACCACGAGTAACAGCCATCATCGAAGCACCACCTTTCATGTGTCGTACAATTCAGGCAGTCCGCGGTTTATGACAGGTTCCATTCCTATGCCGTGTCGTAAGCCAAAAATCATTGTAAGCTGAAAAATTGTAAAAAATCCTAAGAAAACCTTACTTTTAATACTTTGGGTGTATTGAAAATGATGTAAACTGCATTTTTATTGAGATTTTCATAAAAAAAAACTCCAAAATTTGATTATTCTGCTGTCTTGTAGCCATATTTCTGTTGAATTGGTGTCGCAAGCGTCGTAACCCCTGAACATGCATCGTAAACTGTGAAATAATTCCTGGTGAATATATTTGAAGAGCGTTGTAACCTCGGAACGTCGTAAGCTGGACCGTTGTAACCCGGGGACTGCCTATTCCTTACCCTTGATTATAGACTGAAGAGTAGTTCTGCTAAGTCCAAGGGCACGGCCGATTTCAGTGTTCGTCCCACCTGAAAGAAAAACATTAGCTTAGGTGAGGCCAGACATTTATTTATTATAAAAAATGAGGCTACATGCTGTGTCCCTAATCTGCATCCAGTACATACAGTACTGTGCTGTAGTAGTACACTGTACATTCGAAAGACGACGTAAATATAGTCTTTAATAGGGTGAAATATTGTCCATGATGCATTGATTGCTAAATTTGCACCTTTTCACTCCATATTTAATTGGTCGAGCAACAAGGAAACGAAACTTGAAGAAACCTTTCAGAAGATTGAAGTTTCATTGAAAAAGTGAGTTACCGTAACTGCCAACTGAAATAAAATACTGTCTGCTGTACTGTATCGTAAGCATGTGAAATCTTTGTACAGCACTGTACTTACTGTGAATGCATATTTTTGGATGTGTGTCATGCATACTGTACAGTGTTCTCATTCGATATTTATTTGGTCAAGCCACAAGTAAATGAAACTTCACGAAACCTTGCAAAAGGCTGAAGTTTTATTAACAAAATGTATTACAGTAAACCCCCTGTATTCGCGAGGGATATGTACCACACCCTGCCCCCCCAACCCCAGCGAATAGCTAAAATCCGCAAATACTTAAAATCCCTCTTAAAAACACTTAGAACTGCCCATTTTGATAGTTTAAACAAGAAAAACCCTGTAAAAATGCTTATACCTGAGTATTTTAATAGTTTGATCACAAAAAGTGCATTTAGTCATGAAAATGATATGAAAATACAGTAATTAGTGAATATTTCTCAGTGAAAAGTACCGCAAATGGGCGAATTTTCAGCGAATAACGGGTAGATACGTTCCACAGAGAAATCCGCGAATACGGGGGTTTACTGCATAATTATCTGCCAAATAATAATATATGTAACCATGTGAAGTCTTTGCAAATGCATTTTTTGGAAGAGCGTCAGGCGGCGGCAGATATGACTGCCATACGTATTCATAGAACCAGTGCGACTGAACAACCTCTATTTTTCTTGATTGTGAATGGGCACATGTATTGCCTTTGTATCATATTTATGCAGGAAACCAAAAATACAGTACAGTACGCTGTAATACATTTTTCATATAAATTATACACACAAAAGCGCGAAAACGTATAAAATACGGTAGGGCAAAACAGCGCTCAGGACACCGAGACACACCGATCGCTACCTAAATTTGCCAGCTAAATTTGCACATTTTCATTCGGTATTTACTTGGTCAAACCACAAGACAATGAAATTTTGAGAAAGCTTGCAAAAGATTGAAGTTTTATTAACAAAATGTGTTATAATTAACTGCCAAATTAATAATAAATGACCCTGTGAAGTCTTTGTAAATGCATTTTTTGGTAGGGGGTCAGGCGCCTTCGTCGCAAATGCTACCGCGTCATGGCCAGATATTTTACCCTAATATATAATAACTCTTTTATAAAAATGTGGAATTTAATTTGCCTAATCCTTTACTATGGTCTGCACAGTAGTTCTGTAAATGTTCGATGCCAGATTCGACGAACTTACAAGTAAACCTCGGCCTGACGGCAATGGATGTCCAGGTCCGAACAGCCTTTTCCAGATCGCTTGACGATGTCATATTTCAGCTCCTTCGTTATAGGCTTCCTTTTCGTACTGGCACCTCCGTCGGATGCAGGATTCTGGCGTTTGGGACTCGTGATGGAATCGCAAAAGTCGACATGACATGGCGGGAGTAGAGTCGGCGCTACCTATCTCGGCGAAAGGGACGCACAGGTCGACGAAACCGGTCGAGTGTAGTTACAGTACGTTCGGAAACGAGTTCCCGTCTACTGCGAGGGGGGGGGTCTCGTATGCAGCCAATAACCGGGTATTGGCGACGATAACTGGTTGTCGGCTAAGTTAACCGGTTATCGGCGCCGATAACCGGACATCAAGCCATTAAAAAACCAGTGTTTTTTTTTTAATATTTTTGAAAACCGCCTTAAAACTGGATCGCCGCTAACCGAGTCCGCCGACAACTGGGGACTGCCTGTATTATTATTATTATTATTATTATTATTATTATTATTATTATTATAATAATAATAATATTCTGAAGATGCAGAAGAACCCTTTTCATATGGAACAATGCCACCTCAGGAGCCATTGACGTGACATCCCAGAAGCTTCCGAAGAATATTCAAGTGCTCGTTAGGAAGAAGTGAGAGAAGGCAGAGGGAAACAGAGAAACGAGAGATCTCGCTTATTAAAAAGGAAAAATAAATGAATGAATAGATAAAAAGGAAATAGATAAATGAATAGATAAAAATGTATTCAGTCCCTCGCCCTCTTGGTGTAAGATTTACTTCTTATCCTGTGGATTGATCCCCGGTTTCATTCGATAGCCATGTTTCTTCTGGGTGGTGAAAGTGGTAGTCAGTCTCTCTCTCTCTCTCTCTCTCTCTCTCTCTCTCTCTCTCTCTCTCTCTCTCTCTCTCTCTCTCTCTCTCTCCATGTTGTCTGAAGTATCCATTCTTTGGAGAGACAGCTGTAGCACTGTTGTACCACAGTACTTCGTACCATGGTACTGTAATACTTAGTACTATGGTGTTGTAGTATTTAGTACTTGGTATTATGATACCATAGTTAAAGTTAGTATACCTTAGTTTTACCAGACCACTGAGCTGATTAACAGCTCTCCTAGAGAGGGCTGGCCTGAAGGATTAGACTTATTTTACGTGGCTAAGAACCAACTGGTCACCTAGCAACGGGACCTACAGCTTATTGTTGAATCCGAACCACATTACACCGAGAAATGAATTTCTATCACCAGAAATAAATACCTCTAATTCTTCATTGGCCGGTCGGAGATTCGAACTCGCGGCCAGCAGAGTGCTAGCTAAGAACGGAACCCATTCGCCCAATGAGGAACTCTGGTACCATAGTACTTAGTATCATGGTGCTATAGTATTTGGTACTTACTACCATGGTACCATAGTATTTAGTACTTAGTACTATGGTACCATAATATTTAGTACTTAGTACTATGGTACCATAGTATATAGTGCTTAGTACTATGGTATCATGGTACTTAGTACTATGGTACCATGGTACTTAGTACTATGGTACCATAGTGTATAGTACTTAGTACTATGGTACCATAGTATATAGTACTTAGTGCTATGGTACCATAGAATTTAGTACTTAGTACTGTGGTACCATAGTGTTTAGTACTTAGTACTATGGTGCTGAAGTACTCAGTAAAATGGTACCTTAGTACTCAGTACTCAAACTATTATTATTATTATCATCTTTTTTACTATTATTATTGTCTTATTACTATTATTATTATTATTATTATTATTATTATTATTATTATTATTATTATTATTATTATTGATGTTGCTGTTATTTATTATTATTATTATTACTTGACCCAATGTCACAGAGAAAATGACCCTTGCTTTTCTTGCAAAAGCAATAGGTTGACCTAAGCACTCCAAGCATTGTGGTCAAGGTCAAGGCCTCCTAAGCATGAGTTGCTCTTGGATCTAAGCAGTGTCTGGCATACTAAATGGTTCCTGTCAATTATGAGACTTTCTTTGCATACAGTTGCTATATGTTAACTAAACAGTGATGTACAATCACTCAACACTTACATTCACAATACACTTACACTCACTAAACACTAACACTCACTATACACTCACACTTACTATACACTCACACTCACTATACACTCACTAAACACTCACACTCACTGAATGCTAAACACTCACACTCACTAAACACGCACCCTTACTACAGTATATACTCATACTAAACACACACCCTTACTACAGTATATACTCATACTAAACACACACCCTTACTACAGTATATACTCATACTAAACACACACCCTTACTACAGTATATACTCACACTCACTAAACACACATCCTTACTATACACTCATGCTAAACACATACCCTTATTATACACCCATACTAAACGCACACCCTTACTATACACTGACGCTCACTAAACACACACCCTTACTGTACACTCGCTCACTAAACGCACACCCTTACTATACACTCATACTAAACACTCACCCTTACTGTATGCTCACACTCACCAAACACTCACACTTACTATACACTCACACTTAATAACACTAAACACTCACTGAATACTCAACACTCACTAGGCACTCACGACACACTAAACGCTCACTAAACACTCACTAAATACTCACTGTACCCCAAACACTCAGTAAACATTCACTAAACACTCAATCCTAAACACTCATTAAACACTAAACTCACTAAGCATTCACTAAGCACTCACTATGCACTAAACATTCCCTATGTGCTCACTATACACTAAACATTCACTAAGAAGCACTCACTATACACTAAACACTCACTAAGCCCCAAATGCTCATTAAACCCCTAAACACTCATTAAACACTAAACAGTCAATGGACATTCACTAACCACTCATTAAACATTCATTAAACATTCACTAAACACTCACACACTAAACATTCACTAAACACTAACATTCTCAAGACATTCACTGAATACTTACTGAACATTTGCTATACACTAACATTCACTAAACCCTAAACACTCACTAAACATTCACTGTACACCAATACTCACTAAACCCCGAACACCCACTAAACATTCACTATACACTAATATTCACTAAACCTTAAACACGCTCTAAACATTCACTGAATACTTACTAAACATTCACCAAACATTAACATTTACTATACCCTAAACACCCACTAAACATTCATTATACACTAGTATTTAATAAACCCTAAACACCCACTAAACATCGCTATACATTAACATTCACTAAACCCTAAACACCCACTAAACATTCACTGAATACTTACTAAACATTTACCATACACCAACATTCACTAAACCTAAACATTCACTAAACATTAACATTCAATAAACCCTAAACACCCACTAAACATTCACTGAATACTTACTAAACATTTACCATACACCAACATTCACTAAACCTAAACATTCACTAAACATTAACATTCAATAAACCCTAAACACTCACTAAACATTCACCAAACCCTAAACACTCACTAAACATTCACTAAACCCTAAACACTCACTAAAAATCCACAGAATGCTGACACACTAAACATTCAATAATACTAATATCCACAAAACATTCACTAAACCCTAAACACTAACTAAACATTCACTAACATTCACTAAACATTCACTAACATTCACTAAATGCTAAACTAAACATTTACTAAACAGATCTGAAAAATAATATAAAAATTAACAGAGGAGGAATAATAATAATAATAGTAGTAGTAATAATAATAATAATAATAATAATAATAATAATAATAATAATAATAATAGTAATAGCAATAATAATAATAATAATGTGACTGATTGTTACGTAATGAAAAACTTTGATGTTATTAAAAGTGATTTAGTCAATTAATAATATAATAATCTTATTAAAAAGATTAATAATTATTAATTAAATAAATAATTTATAATAATTAATTACAAAGGTTTACAAATCTGTCAATTATACCTTTAATGAGAAACTGGCAGCCATTTTTAAGGTGTTATTTAATTATTTAATTAATTAGTTATTTAATTGTTATTTGTTATTTAATTATATAATTAATGTTATTTAATTATTTCATTAAATATTTATTTAATTGTTATTTTATTGTTTTCTTTGTTTACAGAGCAAGTTAGGTTGGCATGTGTTCATGTCTTGTGAATATGTTCAGTTATTATGATGATTATTATTATTATTATTATTATTATTATTATTATTATTATTATTATTCCTCTGTTGATTTTTATATTATTTTTCAGGTCTCCTCCCATGCCCACACCCTACTTCGACCACAAGCACCATAATGGAGGCTGAACACGACCCCAGATTCGGCAGATTTTAAAGCACGAGGAACCCACCAGTCCCCCAAATTCACAGTTAAATGGCCCTCTTGCCTCCTCGCCCGACAACCCACCCCATCATGACCCTCTTCTTAAAAGCCAGACATCCTCTTAAGGATTAGTTTCCCATGTCCTGGTTCCTGTCGACTCTTCTGTCCTCTACCTCTTCGGTAAGCAACCTGTAATGGACAGGGTACAAGTAGTTGCTTGTTCATGTCTTGATTTATCCACCTGACTTGTCGTTATCAAAAGTCCCTCTTCCTCCCCATTCCTGTCTTTACCCCTTCCCTTCCTAATCGTTCTTCTTCAACACCTCCCCAAGCACTCACATTTCATTCTATCTCTTCTTCCCCATTTATCCTACTTCCGACAATAATTACTGTACGTCCCCGTCGACTATAAGACCACATCGCCATTCATACCTCTGGCCAGTTACAGTCCTCACAACACCGCCTACCACTCTACCCAATAACCAAACCTCTTTTCTCATCCTCCTCGCTTTATTTTCCTAATTAATTTACCTCCTTTCCTCTCTTATCTCAACCAGTTTCTTTTTCATTAGACAGAGGGCTGATCCCAGGGTCTTGTGGTGTCCTTGACCTTTTAAATACCCTAGTCCTATTTTTTTTGCAGGCGGAATTATCTCTAGTATTCTTCTTTCTGTCACCAATATATTCTTGTCTTCAGTCGTCCAAATTGCCACCTTTATTTCAGATGCATCTACAATTTATTGTGACCCAAGAGGAACTAATTTTTATGAAAGCACTGTACGAAGCCTGACTTTTTCTATTCTGAAGGCTTGTGCACAGGGTACGTTTTCTGTTCAGGACAGCAGAAGCACCAATATGCAGTAAATGTGCCTCACTGTAGAACTTCTCCAAAGTTCCAGAGGTTCTTTATTCCTCACACTGTTGGACTGTGGAACAGTCTCCCTGAGAGGACGTCATGCAATTAGAACTTCAGAAGTTCAAGCCAAGATGCAATGCATTACTACCCTAATGCTATTCTCCTGGTATTTGAATATATTTTTTTATCTATTTATTCATTCCTTTGACTGTACCTCCACTCAGATTCTCTCTCTCCTCCATCTTACTTTCCTCAACCCTCTCCTGACAAGAGTTTCATAGGGCTTCAAATGCGAACGGTTTCCTCTTCCTGTTACGCTTCTCAACCCTTTTTATTCTCCTCAGTTTCCCTTTCTTCCTTGAATGACCTCATCGTAGGTCTCAGCACTTGGCCTTTGGCCCAGATTTCATATATTCCATTCCATTCCAACAAGGAATCCTCTCCAGGGACTATAGGAATACAGCCGTACGCTTTCTGTTTGCTAAGCGCCTTCCTCTGTTGGTCTACCTACCAGGATCTTAAGGTCTTCACCAGCCTTGCATTTTGCAAGATGGCTGGTTGCAATATCGACACATTCAGAGGACCTCCGTCAAAGAGGTCTTTTCCAGTCTTGCATTTTGCAAGATGACTGGTTGCTTTGTCAACTTCTGCTGTTTTATTTGCAGTATTCCAAGTATTCACAATTGCTTTTTCCAAACTGAGGGGCACTTTCTCTGAAATAAACTGCAACAGGTCTGTGCCCTCAGTCGCCATCTTCTCGACCAAATATTTTCCCACAGTAATTACTCTTCAGAGACATCACAGGAACCGCAGAACCTCATTAAAGTATCTTCAGGCTTGAGGGGCATCTTGGTCCTGCCTGCTGAAGAAGAAGAAGAAGCCTGGTGGCTTTGAACTCTCTCCTGCAGAAGGTGTTCCTCTTGTTACCCTTTCAAACCTCTTCGCTCTCGGTTTTCCTTTAAGCACTGAATGACCTTGTATGCCCCAGTCCTTGGCCTTTGGCCTAAATTTTATATTCCATTCCATTCCATTTGATTGGCAGCTTCAAGAAATGTGGAAGTCTTTCTCAAAAAAGTCACATGACTTCAGCCTTCCTTCAAGAAATGATGGCGGGTTTTTCAACCATTGGGCATATTAAGCCTGTTATCTCAGTCTGATAGACACAATGATAGGCATAATGTGATTGATAAATTTTATATGAAAAAATTGTTTACATTATAAAGACAGTAGTTTTAATGTAGTTAATCATAAACATAATAATTAATAGGCCTAATATGATTGATTGGTTTTATATGAAAAACTTGTTTTATGTTATAAAAACAGTAGTTTTAGTCCAAGGAAATATAAAGGTTTACAAAACCATATAATTTATCATTTGAATAAGATTTCAGTGTGCTAACCCAACAAGAACTAAGATTTTTGGCTCATTTTCATAACTCATTTTCATCTTGCAAGCAACTGCACTTTGTACTAACATGGTCTTTTAATATCATGTGTATTATCATTCTGGTTTGTTATCTGTGTCTTTGGTAACATTGCCCCAGTCCTTTTCTGGGTTCATGTAACAATACGCAAATAGTTTCTGGTCAGCGTTTGTACTCGTGTACAGACACCACCCTACTTACAAACATCCAGAGATACAAACAAAAGGGCCTCAAATTAAAATTGTGTCAGTTCCAGAGGTCGTTTATTCCTCACACCGTTGGACTGTGGAACAGGTTCCCCGAGGGTGTCGTGCAATTGAACTTCAGAAGTCCAAGCGAAGATGCAATGCGTTACTACCCTAGTGCTATTCTTGCAATTTAATACATTTTTATTGGTTTATTAATTTATTTTTTATGTTTAATAAGTGAGATCTCTTCATTCTGTATTTGCCTTTATCTTCTCGCACTTCCTAATGAGCGCCATACTCTTTGTAAGCTCAAGTTTCAAGTCAGTGGCCCCTTTGGTGGGCTTGTTCAGTATTTCAGTATTCCAGGATTACTGGAGCAGTGAATGCCCCTTGAAAATGCTTCAACATTACTGTATACTACCATTTCATTAGCCTTCCAGCCCGAGAAGAACCCTAAAAGGGTTCAGAGGTCTGGTTAAACAAATCATTTATAACTAACTAACATTGCATTAGCCTTCCTGTACCTTGCAGTCAAACATTATCACATAAAGGCAGAAAGAGGAATAACTGAAAGCAATAAGTGTAACAAAAAGGCAAATAGAGATTGCTGGGAGAAGCACAGACTTGTGGGAAATCGCACGGCAGAACGGAGAGTCATTTTTAGCTCCGTAAAAGTACCTGTGGTTGCCCAGACTTGAAACTTTCATTGAAAAAATTATGCAGTATATGAATAATGGGGTCTGAGTGACCAATCAGCAATCAGTTTATTGTATTTTGAATGTCTACATTTTCAGCTTTCTGCAGACAGTTTGGGTACTTCTGTAGACTGGAATCTATTCTGTGGCGTGTCTCTTTGGCCCTCAGTTATTTTTCCTTGCTTCAAATTCTTTATCATGACCTTGTTCTAATTGTGACCTCTGGTTTATCAACAAATCTTTGACCAAGTCCTTTGACCAAGCCCTGTCGTTGTCTAGAATCATGACTCAGTGATCTGAAACTTCTGTACCTTTGCTAAGTAGACTGCTAAATAGAGTTATCCTTGCCTGTTAGTTGAATGTATCGTTTTCCCCTTGTGTGACCTTGGAAGATGATGGCCAAGTTTGAATTATTTGTTGTTTTTATGGTGTAATCTCTTAAAAAGTTGAGAGAGCCTTCTCTAAAAATTTGTCAGACTCCATCTTTAAATTCCTCAGTTTTAAGTCTGTTTTTGTTTGTGATTTTATCTTGAGTGCTCTGTATATTTACACAATTTCTTTGTTCCAGATATTAAGCATTGTGCTGATGGTGATTGGTACGACGTTATTGTACTGCTGAGGTAAAGCTGCGAAGACCTTCCAGTGGTCTAATTATGTCACTGTTTCCTCTACTTCTCGTGTGTCTATGTTCCCCAGTGCACTGTAACCTCACTTGGTGGAGTACCAGCATCTAGATTCCATCTAGAATTCTAGAAATCTCTTGTACATGTGTCTGTTAAACTCTGAAATGGTCTTTTTGTATAAGTCTGAGATGGTGTTCTTGCATATACTGCTGTTTCCAATGCAGGACTTTCAAGTTTGAAATTGTCTGTGAAACTAATATAAAGTATTATGTACAATTGCCCTTGTGATTTGGTTTTTTCAAGTGTTTTTGCAAGTGCTGTGTACTGTACATTTTTTATAATTATTATAGTATTTTTGTGCTGTTCTGTATTCCCAATTTGTATATGAATATTTTAGAGTGTGGAAAGTTGCTTTTGCAAGTCAGTGATTCATGTTCACTTGTAATAAATTGTTAGAACTGAGTTCACAATTCAGTGCCCAGTTGGCATATCTTTATAAGCCTTGTGATAAGTTGAAACTTTAGTTATTTTATTTGCAGTGCATAATTATATAGCTGATGAAAATCTTACTTTGTATTCATCAATTAATAGTATTGGAATATTGTAGAATGTTAGAAAAGAGAGAGTCATTCAAAATGAATGTTTGGTATTTTAAAGTGTATTCTCTCCGGGCCAGGCATTTGTATAGAATTATAAAAGAGAGTTTAACCAGACCACTTAGTTAGGATTCTCATCTCACAATAATAGACTTGTGGTCATAGTGTTGTGACCACTGTGACTAAATTGGGCAAAATGGAAGGTTGTGCTATTTTATGGGAGATTAAATTGACAAAAAATGCCCAAAATTCATGAAAATTGGTGGATTCTGGGTCAGGTTAGGTCAAGTTGGTTCACATTTTTGAGTTTTTTGTTGAATTAATGCCTCTATAATGAGTTTTATTAAATTTTGGGGCCATCGAATTGTCAAAAATGCCTCAAAATTGTGAAATTTGGTCAATTTTGGGCAATTTGTCCTACCCATAAGCCTTTGGTATCACATCTGTATTGTAGTCATTTATATAGATCCAAATGCAAGAGTGAAGTAATTCTGATGTCCGTAGCAGAATGCAAAACTGTGTCCAGAATATCAGAACGAGGTCATGGTACCAAAGGTCAGGTTGGCAATGTGACCTTGTTCTTGTACTCTGGACGTCGATTGAAATCCTACCATGGACATCAGAATTACTGTACTTGATATTCTTGCATTTGGACGTAAGGCCTTGCACCGTCAGGGACATCCAGAAGGTGTGAAGAATTAGAGAAGCGAAGAGGCCATTATGGTTATTACAATTATGTATCTGTAGATGTTATAGCAACTGTGTTCATGTGTTTCAATGTGCTGTGCCCATACACTCAGAAAGTGTTCGATTAAGGCGATTCCACGATTTAAGATGTGTTTGTTGTGGAAGGAAATTATTTTGCATTACATGCTTATCACAGCTCTGTATTTTGTTCAGAAGGAAAAGGTTTCATGTTGGACTTACCCGCTTCACCCATAGCTATATTTTTTAGGGAACCAGTGCCCCAGTTTGTGCTCACTGTGGTGGTCAGCTATCTGTCGAACACATGCTGGTGCGCTGTCCTAAATCCCATCACCTTAGGGCAAAGTACTTACTAACTGGGATGACTATTTTAGAAGTTTTAAATGGTGACGTTGAGGCAGATAACCTTCTGGGTTCTCTGCAAGAATCTGGTCGTTTTAATGAAATATGATGTCAGTATATATTTAATAAAGATTTGAGTCATATTTATTTTATATGCTAAGTATATATTTTAAATATAAAAGTTTAATATATATTTACTTTTTGTTGGTTCTATCTGATAAATTATTCATTTTTTATGTTCATATTTTAACACTGAATTTTACTAGTATGTCCTACTTGTGTCAGTACTGTGTAATTTTGCATATCTGTAGACTGACATCTCGACTCTTGATTTAAGCCACTAGATTTCCACAAATCTTGCATAAAATTGCCAAATTAATAATAATATCACACTAACTTCTGCTAAAATGTGGACATGATGCCTTGTAATCCTTTGCTTTAATTATTTTATAAAAATATTTGGCAGAATGTACATTACCAAAAAAAGTATGGAATTTAGAAGGTAAAAGTATTGTTTTCGGGATAGGAAAAATACATCTATTTAATGCAATTGTTAATTGAAAAATATTCATCCACTTATCAAGAAAATCCATATGGATTTTGGGTCAACATAATTCAATAGCAGATCTGTGCTCGATTCGTTATGTGGCATGTTGACCCAGAATTCTCTTCTGTTTTGGGGGCATTTTGCAAACTAGCTTGTCAATTATGTTTTTCTTTATAGAAGATATTCCCCTGGGACAATTTTCCAGGGGAGTCATTAGGAGATCACGTGGTATTTTAACTGTCTTTTTTCGCAAAATTACGAAACTTATATTGAAGCTCTTTGAAAGAGGTCTTGTGCTGAAATCTAATGACTCATTCTCAAACATGACATCTACAGTTGATTTGTGATTGTTTGTTGGTGGGTTATTGAAGAAATATTCCTTGCCATTGATGCCCAGCACCTCCAGTTGTTTCAGGTCTTTTCAGTATGGCCGTGGATGCCGTCAGCAGCCATGAATCTGTGGCCTGGTGTCAGATATTTGAAGTTAATGCTATATATGAATTTGGTTTTCAGAAAAGAAAATCCTGTGCATCTCTTTGCTTTTTAATAAGTTGATTCATCCCGTACCATAGCATAATGTTTATCTTGTACTTTACAATCTTTTCCTTCTTTAATGTCTTTTTCCCCCATGGTGGCAATTGTTTCGTTGAATACAATCAGCTGAGGCACAGAGATGCGGCTTTTCAGTCCTGTAATCGTTGGAAGCAAGAGAACTTTGAATTATCTTCATTATAGGCCTGACGAACGTCTTTCCATTATTATCGAATGATCTTTCCTATTTTCGGGGATGCATCGACCCCTCACGTCAGGCTGTGCTTTGTTCGTCCTTCCAACAGAATCTTCAGAATTTTTCACCACGTCGACAACGGCTATTGCCGCTGTATCCAAGAGTTCCTACGAAGAATGTCCGGCAGACCTGTATTTCATTCCCTGATTTATTGAGAAAGGAATGAGATTTCCCGGTTGTGTGTCGTAAGTGATGTTCCAATTCTCTTTGTGGATTTTGCCTCTCATTTCTGTCAATTGTGTTGTACATCTTCGCCTGCACTCGTCAGCACGAAGTGTAAGAAGTGGATGATTCTGCCTCTGAATGTGCTGCCTCTCTGCTGCCGTTCGAGGTCTTTTGGGAGGATTATTTCCTGTAACAGAATTCTCCTGGTTTGCTTGACTTCTGTCACAAAGTTTGGGTCATCTGATTCGTAATTTTCATTATTTTCTCGATTTGTATTAGCTATTGTTGCAGTACAAGCAGTCCCCGGGTTACGTCGTTGTGAGTAGATTGTGAGTAAAGTAAGCCTCATACAAGGAGAGTACTGCTTATAGCCAGTACGCTGCTTTTCTGGGATCACGCTGTGCACAGTGACTTTTCACAGTAAGAGGCTGATTTTAGTGTCATTATAAAGCTGAATACTTGTACATTATTTTGCCATGTTCATAAAAGAATAAAACTTATATACCATAAATGAAAAAGATGTGCAAAGTTGGCTGAAAATTGACCTCAATGACATACCAGTATGAGTCATCAGTAGAAGATTGAAAGCCAACTTTGCCTTGTTATTTTGAAGTATGGGACTTGTTGTATTCCTTTTGTGAAGGTACATTTATAAAGTACAGGTATTAAGCTTTACTATGACACCAAAATCATCATTTTAACTTTTTAAAACTTTATTTTGATCTAGTTTTCACATCTTATTTGGAGATCAGTAAAAGTAGTAGAACTATTTAGTAGTAGAGAAGATAGAACTCCTATCCCACACAACTTTGCCACAGGGTAGTCGTTAACCTGCAGGAGCCTCCCTCTAGAGGGAGTTCAAGCCAAGATGCAATGCATTGCTTCCCTAAAACTACTCCCCTTGCATTTTAATACATTTTTATCTATTTATGAATTTATTTTTCCTTTTTTAATAAGTGGGAGCTGCCATTTCTGCATTTCCTTTTACTTCTTACTTCTTCCAAATGAACAACACAATAATCTTTGGAAGCTTCTGGAATTTCAAGTCAGTGGCCCCTTTGGTGGGATTTTTCCATATGAATAGGATTCATCTTTTGAGTAATATTTTATATTAATAATAATAATAATAATTTAGCTATGAGGTTTATTCTTTACCTGAATCAACAGGGAACTGGAGATTTGTTTTAGATGTAATTTCAATTTTGTGTGTTTATGAAATATTCCAGGGTGGTATGTGTTTACATATGTTGTAATTGTGGTCAGAAGAGTATTGTAAATATTATTATTATTTTTATTTTGCTTAATACAAATGTACAGTCATATAGTAAACTATATTACGATGTAAAATACGAAAGCGAAGACTTTCGAACACCTGAACGGTTTTCCGAATCAGTGTTTGTGTTAAAAAACACTTATGAAAAACACTGTTCAGGTTTTCGAAATTCTTTGCTTTTGTATTTTGCATAGTAATATAGTTTACGATATAATTGTGGATTTCTGTTACACAAACTGTTTTTCATGAGACTGTGAATTTCTTAGCAATGTTATTATTATTATTAGTAGTAGTATTACTGAATTACAGTTTTACATTTTTGTTCAGCTGACCTGTGGCCTCAAAGAAGGCTTTGACGACTCACAGCCTACTTAGCTGTGGACGAGCAGGGATTTGAGGAAGACAAAAGCCCTATGTGGTGGTCAGCTTCTTCATTACTGCTGTAATATATTTGATATTACAGCAAAACTGTAATTCACTGAATTCACAGTACTTTTTGAAACTAAAAAAAAAAACATGTAAGAGCACTGCCCTGAAATGGAAGACTGCAATATCTGCAAAAATACAAAACTGAGAAAAATGGTAGATACTCCGTTGCCTTACCACTGATTTTGCAGATACTGCAAATGGGACCCCCTGAATGCTCATGCAAAAGCATCGCAGAATCATTCTGAAACTGCAGTAACTTGTGTATTAGTGCTTCACGAGGCCAACAGGTGGCATATCTCGGTTTCGACAATTTTGCTGATACAGCAGTTTTCCATTTTAGGTAAGGTTTTGCTTACAAAATGGTAGCTTACGAAAAAACACAAATGAATCAGTGTTCTTTTAAAATCCTCTTCTTTCATGTCTTTTCAGAACCAAAGAAGGTATGAGGTGTATTAAAAACGAAGTGAGTATAAGAATTAAAACTGTTAAACTGTGACTTTTTTTTAATCTATCCCTGATTTTGTCATCAAGCAATGACCTCGGTCAGCTGAAACAGTCCAGGTTTTAGATCGCATCGTATGATCAGAATGCCAATGGGTTTTGTAGTGTCCCTGGATGAGACCATCTAAAAGAACAAAGGTGGAGTTTTGGTCTGCACCTCACATGGATTGTTGATGGTCCTGGCCTGGTAGGTCAAGTCTGGTGGTTGAATAATGAGTTTGGGTGGTACGACCTCAGGTTTTGAAACTGACGAGGGTGGGGTCAAGGAGCTGTGGTCAGTCACATTCCCCCATAACTGCAACGCTGAGGAGAAGGCGAAAATCGTTAAGTGAATGTTAGCTGAGAAAACTGGACCACAAGAGTTTGCTGGAATCTTTTCTACAAGGTTGGCACTGTCTTGGGAACAAAGCCTTGTCGGTCATCACTGTGGGAAAGCTTTCTGCGATGATTCCAAGAGCAACACTTGCTCAGTGACCCAAGAAAAGCTTTTTCCAGACAGGCCAAGCATGGTAGCTCCAAGAATCTTGATTCCATAGTTGTAAGCAGTGTGCATTTTCATTGTCACACTTAATAGATCAGGTTCATGGAGACCACCTTGTCATGTCCATCAGTTTGGTGGTGGCGCTTGGTCTGCGAGACCTCAATTGCATAATCAACCAATCAACATATTCCAGCCACCGTGACTGAAAGTAAGTCCAGTCTTCGTTGGAGCTAGCTGGCGACATCGCTTGACCTTTCCGACCTTTGCGGCAGCTGTGCGAGCTGTGTAGAGTTACGGACTGTGATCATAAATAGAAAC
>JANJGK010003155.1:77500-96856 GCA_039081455.1 Macrobrachium rosenbergii | reverse complement strand
CAAATCAAAACATTAGGTGAAGAATTCGGAGAGACTTCTACTGCAGAGCGTCAGTCTGTTGACACCAATGCAATGAATAGTGGCAGGGAATCCCACACCCCTCCCCCCCACCACTGAATTCTTCTCTATTGTCTGCTTTCACAATAATGTTGGAGGGTTCACTATTCTCGAGTTCAAGAGGTTCCTCATCCTTAGAGCATTGCATTCAGCCATACTGATTTCTAAGAGACTTAGAGTAAAAGACACAGAGGAGCAAGAAGAAGTAGAAGAAGACTTGCATTCTTTACAAGGAGGTGATGCTACTGATTCTGGCCTCTTCGCTCACTCAAGGTTAAAATGACACTAGGCTTCTTATACGTGGAGTCCTCATCCTCCTCCTCCTACGAGAATGCGGCTCCTCCTCAGTCAGCAGCAACAAGAGTGGACATTTTTGTTAATATCCTGATAGATGTTGATTCTCTGAGCTTCCTCCCAGTATTCTGTAAGAACCTCTTTCCTGCCACTGCCCGTTAATGCGTTCATTGATTGAGCCTACAATTTATTTATACTTTTGTTCTATAAAACAATAAATGATGAAGAAAAATGTGGCTGTAAAACTCACCAGAAGAGCTCCTCGGGATTTGTCGTCTGCTCTCAACACATCTGGTACGACACTGGACCTCTTCCTTCCTTCCTTCCTTCCTTCCTTCCTTCCTTCCTTCCTTCCTTCCTTCCTTCCTTCCTTCCTTCCTTCCTTCCTTCCTTCCTTCCTTCCTTTCTTCCTGTCAGTGGCCTCAAGTAGTAGCAGCAGCATGTGTTTGGCTCTGAAACAACTCTCTCCTCCTCCTCCTCCTCCTCCTCCTCCTCCTCCTCCTCCTCCTCCTCCTCCTCCTCCTCCTCCTCCTCCTCCTTCTGGTTTGTGCTTGTTTATTTTCTCTGTGCCTTCGATCAATTCCTTCCAGTTCTTTCCATTTTTACAACTGAATCTGCGTTGTGTAACTCCAGTGCTTGGTGACTTTTTCCTGACTTTTCCAATTATTTCTCAGAAAGTTCTTTGTTTTAAACATAGGCCTCTTCCTCCTGCCTTTTCAAGTCCTTTACACTTGTTGCCTCTGATCAAATGTAAAGGTCATACATGGACTTTATTTATTAGAATCTGATGAGGAGAAAGTCCCAGAGAGTATCTCTCTCTCTCTCTCTCTCTCTCTCTCTCTCTCCCTCTCTCTCTCTCTCTCTCTCTCTCTCTCTCTCCTCAAAGGTGGAGGAGGAAGACAGTATTATAACCCTACCCATAGTTATTATTATCCAAGTTCAATTAGACATGAAAGTCTTTCTCTTCTTTCATCTCCTCAAGTTTTTATTTCTCCTCTTGCCTTCGATATATTATTGGTTTCCCTTTCCTTTAATAAAATGAAAAGTTCTCTCTCTCTCTCTCTCTCTCTCTCTCTCTCTCTCTCTCTCTCTCTCTCTCTCTCTCTCTCTCTCTCTCTCTCTCTCTCTCTCTCTTGACATTTCAGAGTTTCTGATAACGTATTCATAGAGACTTCCATTCATTCCATCATCCAGATGATCTCATCTGAGGAAACTGAAGAGGTTTTTGTCTTCTGAGATTCAAAACGCATTCCCACTTCCCCAGTATTCATTGACTGCCTCTCCTGTTTGAGTCATGCTTTTGGAAGGTCAACAGTCTGACTGACTCACTCACTCATTGCATTTTTATCATGAAATAATTTTGGTAATATACTTATTCTTTTGGCAAGTTGATCAAACTTTCTGCAAGTTGAATCTTTTGACTAACTGACTTTGCCTTTTGATTGCAATTCTCATCAACTCCTCCATTTGTGGTTCTGTTGAATTAATCTTTGAATTATTTTGAATTACTTTCTTCTGTTGCATTTTTCTTGTTTTCCATGTTTGTAGATACAGTAGATGTATGCATACATTCAGTATTATAAGCTGTATGCATTTGAAGTTTTACCAAAATGCAGATCATAAAAGATTATGATAAATTTGACTTGATATTTTTATCCTCAAAAATCAAATGGTTTTCCATTTCCAGTATGAAACCTTGTTACCAAAACTACTTAATTATCTATGCATAACATGGCTAATAAAACACACAATGTAAGCATTCTGTTTATTTGCAATGCTCAAACGTTCACCAAACTATGACAAAAGCATCCTTGACATTTCAGTATTTGTATGTAGATAGATAGATAGATAGATAGATAGATAGATAGATAGATAGATAAGTCTATCGACTGCAATATTATAGTTATAAAAATGCAAAAGGATCTCAAATATGGTCCAAGAAAAGGATATAAAAGATAAACAAATAAATCTCAAGGATCATAAAAACATGTCAAAACAAAAATAAAGAAAAAACATCATGTTGTATAAAATGTTCAACATTGTCCCTTTTACAAGTGGAACTTGAAATGCAGCTGAATAAAGAGGAAGAAGAAGAAGAAGCCTTATATAGTGTATAAACATTTCAGCAGAACCTTCATGAATGACCACTACTGGACTTTCTTCCCCTGCAAAGCAACACAAAAGAAGCTGACAGACATATTATATTCTAGAGAACAAAAACAAACAATGTGCTAACAATATCTAGCAGTTCTTAGTCACTTCCTCATCTGCATGTAGACAGAATTCGGAGGATTATTTGACACTGTTCTGACACATGACGATGATCTGAAAATGTCCCCAATACTTGGCAGATTGGCCAACAACCACATTTTGGCAATGGGCCACAAACTAGGATGTGAGGCAGAAGACATAAAAATGGCATGAGAGAGGACAGCAAGAGTGATTATTAAATATATCTCCGGTATTGGGACCAATTCCAGAACACCAGGAGAGACACCATCGGACCCACAAGCATTGTCTCTCTGACTTCATATTTTGAGTCATTCATATATATATATATATATATATATATATATATATATATATATATATATATATATATATATATATATATATATATATATATATATATATATATATATATATATATATATATATATATATATATATATATATATATATATAATATGTATATATATAAGTATATATATATATATATATATATATATATATATATATATATATATATATATATATATATATATGCATATGGGTCTAAAAAATCTTAAAGGTGATCCTTACTGATAAGCAAACATGACAATGCATATAATATATAGAACAACACAACTTGAATTATGGGGGAATAATTCTCTATTTATGTTATGAGAGCTCCCTGTTGAATATGGCCTTAATATTAATACAATTGAACATTTGAATAAAGTATTTATCTTAATTATTTATCCATTCATTTGAAATCATCTCTTTGACACATCAGAGAGAAAGAAGCTTTTCCTTTCCTTTCCTTTCCTTTCAGTGACAGCAGTACAGCATAACAGAAGCACAGAAAAGGTGGAGCAGATTGCTACTTTCAGGGACTTGGTCATGTGGGAAGAATGGGAGACTACGGGAGGGAGGGAGGAGTGTCCAGAAAGTGCTGGGGAGGGGGATGGGGGATGGGGAAGTGTTGAAACGGAAGGGTATATAAAGGTATATTCAGTGACTTGTAATATGGAAGTCATCCTCCTCCTCCTCTTCCTCCTCCTCCTCCTCCTCCTCCTCCTCCTCCTCCTCCTCCTCCTCCTCCTCCTCCCTCCTCCTCCTCCTCCTCCTCCTCCTCTTCCTCCTCCTCCTCCTCCTCCTCCTCCCTGATTCAGCAGTGGGAGTGTGAATGAGGCAGTGAATAATCTCTCATTTTTCCCATGAAGTCACCCTTAGAGAGAGAGAGAGATAGAGAGAGAGAGAGAGAGAGAGAGAGAGAGAGAGAGGTGCCGTGAAGGATAGACTAATACAGGTCTTAACATTGAGAGTACTTCTCTCTCTCTCTCTCTCTCTCTCTCTCTCTCTCTCTCTCTCTCTCTCTCTCTCTCTCTCTCTATAAACAAAGGATAACGACAACAAAGGAATAAAAGAGACTTGGGATAAAAGACGCCATTTGCGCTTTACCCAAAGATCTTCACAAGAAACAACAGCCATTGTTTTTCTTCTCTTCTTCTTCTTCTTCTACCAATAACGAAAGCGTAATTCTCCAAGTCCCTTCTCTCTTGCGAGTGTCTTCAAGTCTTCATAATCATCAGGAATCTTTGTACCAAAACTCACAACAATATCTATTGACGTCAGAGGCGGAAGAGTCAGCGACTGGAGCAGAAGCTTCCAGTCGAGATCACCTGAGGAAAGACAAAAATGGCGGGATATTAATTGACACTTTCTGTACTTGACCTCCTCTCACTCGCTCCTCCTCCTCCTCCTCCTCCTCCTCCTCCTCCTCCTCCTCCTCAACACTCACTCACTCACTCACTCACTCACACACACACACACACACACACGCACAAACATATATATATATAATATTAAATAAACTTTATGATGTGTATATATATATATATATATATAGAGAGAGAGAGAGAGAGAGAGAGAGAGAGAGAGAGAGAGAGAGAGAGAGAGAGAGAGAGAGAGAGAGAGAGAGAGGCCGACGTATTAAGACATAACTTTATGTCTTAATACATAATACTTTTCTTTCAGCCAGAAACGGGTCAAAACAGTCCAAAATTAGCCAAAAATTGGTTGAAACTGGTCAATATTGGCCCAAAATTGGTCAAAATCGTCGAAAATTGGCCAAAAATTGGTCAAAATTATTTAAAAACTGGTCAAGATTGGTAAAAAATTGATCAAAATCGCCCAAAAACTGGTTGGAATCGCCCGAAATTGAAGGAAATTGGCTCCAATTGGTTGCAGTTGGATCCAAAGGCTGAAATGAGGAAAAGGGACCTTGGCCGGAGGGACTTTGGACCCTGGGGCTTCGAGGTTGGTCTCTGACCACTGAAACTGGTCTCTAAAGACCAGAAACGGTCTAAAGACTGAAACTGGTCTCTAAAGACCAGAAACGGCCTAAAGACTGAAACTGGTCTCTAAAGACCAGAAATGGTCTAAAGACTGAAACTGGTCTCTTGAGACCAGAAATGGTCTAAAG
The DNA here is from genome assembly GCA_039081455.1 of Macrobrachium rosenbergii. NCBI lineage: Eukaryota > Metazoa > Arthropoda > Malacostraca > Decapoda > Palaemonidae > Macrobrachium > Macrobrachium rosenbergii. The sequence continues at coordinate 91,818 of JANJGK010003155.1, read as the reverse complement.
GCTGAAACTGGTCTCTAATGACTGAAACTGGTCTTTAAAGACTGAAACTGATCTCTAAAGACCAGAAACAGTCTAAAAACTGAAACTGGTCTCTAAAGACCAAAAATTGTCTAATGGCTGAAACTGGTCTCTAATGACTGAAACTGGTCTCTAAAGTCTGAAACTGGTCTCTAAAGATCAGAAATGGTCTAAAGGCTGAAACTGGTCTCTAATGACTGAAACTGGTTGCTAAAGACTGAAACTGGTTTCTACAGACCAGAAATGGTCTAAAGATTGAAACTGGTCTCTAAAGACTGAAACTGGTCTCTAAAGATTAGAAGTGGTCTAAAGGCTGAAACTGGGCTCTAAAGGCTGAAACTGATCTCTAAAGACCAGAAACAGTCTAAAAACTGAAACTGGTCTCTAAAGACCAAAAATGGTCTAATGGTTGAAACTGGTCTCTAATGACTGAAACTGGTCTCTAAAGTCTGAAACTGGTCTCTAAAGATCAGAAATGGTCTAAAGGCTGAAACTGGTCTCTAATGACTGAAACTGGTTGCTAAAGACCTAAACTGGTCTCTACAGACCAGAAATGGTCTAAAGATTGAAACTGGTCTCTAAAGACTGAAACTGGTCTCTAAAGATTAGAAGTGGTCTAAAGGCTGAAACTGGGCTCTAAAGGCTGAAACTGATCTCTAAAGACCAGAAATGGTCAAAAGGCTGGAACTGGCCTCTAAAGACCAGAAACGGTCTAAAGACTGAGACTAGTCTCTAAAGACCAGAAATGGCCTAAAGGCTGAAACTGGTCTCTAATGACTGAAACTGGTCTCTAAAGACTGAAACTGGTCTCTAAAGACCAAAAATGGTCTAAAGTTTGAAACTGGTCTCTATAGACTGAAACTGGTCTCTAAAGACCAGAAACGGTCTAAAGGCTGGAACTGGTCTCTAAAGACTGAAACTGGTCTCTACAGACCAGAAATGGTCTAAGCCTGAAACTGACCTCTAAAGACTGAAACTGGTCTCTAAAGACCAGAAATGGTCTAAAGGCTAAAACTGGTGTCTAAGGACCGAAACTGGTCTCTCAACACCGAAAATGGTCTCTAAAGGGCAAAAATAGTTTAAAGGCTGAAACTGGTCTCTAAAGCCTAAAACTGGTCTCTAAATACCACAACTGGTCTCTAAAGACTGAAACTGGTCTCTAAAGATCGAAACTGGTCTCTTAAGACCAAAACTGGCTCCGAAGACTGAAACTGGTCTCTAAAGACGAAAAAATATAATTTCAAGACTGTAACAGGTCTCTAAAACTGAAATTGGTCTCTAAAGACCAAAACAGGTCTAAAGACTGAAACTGATTTCTAAAACTGAAACTGGTCTCTAAGGACTGAAACTAGTCTCAAAAACTGAAACTGGTCTCTAAAACTGAAACTGGTCTCTAAAACTGAAACTAGTGTCTAAAGACTGAAACTGGTCTCTCAAACTGAAAATGGTCTCTGAAGACTGAAACTGGTCTCTAAAACTGAAACTGGTCTCTAAAGACTGAAACTGTTCTCAAAAACTGAAACTGGTCACTAAAGACTTGAAACTAGTCTCTAAAGACTGAAATTCTCAAAAACTAAAACTGTTCTCAAAAACTGAAACTGGTCTCTAAAGGCTGAAACTGGTCTCTAAAGGCTGAAACTGGTCTCTAAAACTGAAACTGGTCTCTAAAGGCTGAAATTGGTCTCAAAAACAAACTTTTCACAAAACACTGTCATTGGTCTATAAAACTGAAACTAGCATCTAAAGACTGAAAGTGGTCTCTAAAACAGAAACTAGTGTCTAAAGACTGAAACTTGTCTCAAAAACTGAAACTGTGTCTAAAGACTGAAACTGGTCTCAAAAACTGAAACTGGTCACTAAAGACTGAAACTGGTCTCAAAAACTGAAACTGGTGTCTAAAGACTGAAACTAGTCTCTAAAGACTGAAACTGGTCTCTAAAACTGAAACTGGTCTCTAAAGACTGAAACTGGTCTCAAAAACTTTTACTGGTCACTAAAGACTGAAACTGGTCTCAAAAACTGAAACTGGTGTCTAAAGACTGAAACTGGTCTCTAAAGACCGAAACTGGTCTCTAAAACTGAAACTGGTCTCTAAAGACTTAAACTGGTCTCAAAAACTGAAACTGGTCTCTAAAACTGAAACAGGTCTTTAAAACTGAAACAGGTCTTTAAAACTGAAACGGGTCTCAAAAACTAAAACTAGTCTCTAAAGACTGAAAGTGGTCTCAAAAACTGAAACTGGTGTCTAAAGACTGAAACTGGTCTCAAAAACTGGAAATAGTTTCTAAAGACTGAAACTGGTCTCAAAAACTGAAACTAGTGTTTAAAGACTGAAACTGGTCTCAAAAACTGAAACTGGTGTCTAAAGACTGGAACTGGTCTCAAAAACTGGAAATGGTTTCTAAAGACTGAAACTGGTCTCAAAAACTGAAGCTGGTGTTTAAAGACTGAAACTGGTCTCAAAAACTGAAACTGGTGTCTAAAGACTGGAACTGGTCTCAAAAACTGAAACTGGTGCCAAAAAAGACTGAAACTGGTCTCAAAAACTGAAACTGGTGTCTAAAGACTGAAACTGGTCTCAAAAACTGGAAATTGTTTCTAAAGACTGAAACTGGTCTCAAAAACTGAAACTGGTGTTTAAAGAATGAAACTGGTCTCAAAAACTGAAACTGGTGTTTAAATACTGAAACTGGTCTCAAAAACTGGAAATGGTTTCTAAAGACTGAAACTGGTCTCAAAAACTGAAACTGGTGTTTAAAGACTGAAACTGATCTCAAACACTGAAACTGGTGTCTAAAGACTGGAACTGGTCTCAAAACCTGAAACTGGTGTCTAAAGACTGAAACTGGTCTCAAAAACTGGAAATGGTTTCTAAAGACTGAAACTGGTCTCAAAAACTGAAACTGGTGTTTAAAGACTGAAACTGGTCTCAAAAACTGAAACTGGTGTCTAAAGACTGGAACTGGTCTCAAAAACTGAAACTGGTGTCTAAAGACAGGAACTGGTCTCAAAAACTGAAACTGGTGTCTAAAGAATGAAACTGGTCTCAAAAACTGGAAATGGTTTCTAAAGACTGAAACTGGTCTCAAAAACTGGAAATGGTTTCTAAAGACTGAAACTGGTCTCAAAAACTGGAAATGGTTTCTAAAGACTGAAACTGGTCTCAAAAACTGGAAATGGTTTCTAAAGACTGAAACTGGTCTCAAAAACTGGAAATGGTTTCTAAAGACTGAAACTGGTCTCAAAAACTGGAAATGGTTTCTAAAGACTGAAACTGGTCTCAAAAACTGGAAATGGTTTCTAAAGACTGAAACTGGTCTCAAAAACTGAAACTGGTGTCTAAAGACTGGAACTGGTCTCAAAAACTGAAACTGGTGTCTAAAGACTGAAACTGGTCTCAAAAACTGGAAATGGTTTCTAAAGAATGAAACTGGTCTCAAAAACTGAAACTGGAGTCTAAAGACTGAAACTGGTCTCAAAAACTGAAACTGGTGTCTAAAGACTGGAACTGGTCTCAAAAACTGAAACTGGTGTCTAAAGACTGAAAGTGGTCTCAAAAACTGAAACTGGTGTCTAAAGACTGAAACTGGTCTCAAAAACTGGAAATGGTTTCTAAAGACTGAAACCGGTCTCAAAAACTGAAACTGATGTTTAAAGACTGAAACTGGTCTCAAAAACTGAAACGGGTGTCTAAAGACTGAAACTGGTCTCAAAAACTGAAACTGGTGTCTAAACACTGGAACTGGTCTCAAAAACTGAAACTGGTGTCTAAAGACTGAAACTGGTCTCAAAAATTGGAAATGGTTTCTAAAGACTGAAACTGGTCTCAAAAACTAAAACTGGTGTTTAACCTGTTAAGCGTCACCCACGTAATAATACGTTTACTGCGATCTACTCGGTAGCGCCTTCAACGGGATATTACGTTCAAGACTTTAACTCTGCTTTTCAAGCTGTCAGCCCCGTAATAATACGTTTACTTGTATGGAAAATGTTGGAACATCATTTGGTAACACTCTCAGAACACGTAAGCTGTAATTGATGACTTATTTCCTCCCTGGCAACTCTTTTCAGTTGGTCGCTGGATGCCTAGATGACTATTTTTTTTTTCAGTACGCTTCGGGCGTTTTCAAAGACAACACGTTTTTTACGTCGTTCTCAATGAATGTCACAAAGAGGAGGCGTATGTCTTCAGTTGAGATAAATCAAATCCTAGACGAGGTGTCTGATACTGAAGACATATTTGATATGAGAGCTCTAGTTCTGAATCCTCCATGATGAGGATATTGAAGAAACAAACTTTTCTTCCAATAGTGGAAGTGAAGATGACTTCTCATTGCCGAGTGACTGGACTCCGAGAGAGAGAGAGAGAGAGAGAGAGAGAGAGAGAGAGAGAGAGAGAGAGAGAGAGAGAGAGAGAGATATCCCTTTACTTTCGTTGCTGATCCCGGCGTGAAATTTTCAGTTGAGGATAAAGAGAATCCATTAGAATTTTTGAGAAATAATTTGATGATGAAATCATTGATTACCTCGTGAAAGAAACAAACAGATTTGCAAATCAGTTTCTAGATGAGAATGTAGAACATTTGTCTCCACAATCACGAGTACATAGATGGATTGTGTGTAGCCCCCTGCTTTAGAGATTGGCATACGAAAGAATAATAGTGCATGTATGTACAACACTTTTCATTCAGTATTTTGTAGTCTTATGAAATAAAATAATAGTAGTAGTAATAGTTTTTTATCCTATCATTTAATAAAATTCCTACTCTTAACTACAGTACGAATTATAAGCATAAAAATCAATATTAACTTTGAAAAACTATCATCAGTGATATGACCGCTAATTGCAAGAAAGAGCGTGACGGTACGTTAGCGGCGAGCTCATCCAGGGGGGACGCTTAACAGGTTAAAGATGAAACTGGTCTCAAAAACTGAAACTGGTGTCTAAAGACTGGAACTTGTCTCAAAAACTGAAACTGGTGTCTAAAGACTGAAACTGGTCTCAAATACTGGAAATGGTTTCTAAAGACTGAAACTGGTCTCAAAAACTGGAAATGGTTTCTAAAGACTGAGACTGGTCTCAAAAACTGAAACTGGTGTCTAAAGACTGGAACTGGTCTCAAAAACTGAAACTGATGTCTAAAGACTGGAACTGGTCTCAAAAACTGAAACTGGTTTCTAAAGACTGAAACTGGTCTCAAAAACTGAAACTGGTGTCTAAAGACTGAAACTGGTCTCAAAAACTGAAACTGGTGTCTCAAGACTGAAACTGGTCTCCAAAACTGAAACTGGTGTCTAAAGACTGAAACTGGTCTCAAAAACTGGAAATGGTTTCTAAAGACTGAAACTGGTCTCAAACACTGAAACTGATGTTTAAAGACTGAAACTTGTCTCAAAAACTGAAACTGGTGTCTAAAGACTGGAACTGGTCACAAAAACTGAAACTGGTGTCTAAAGACTGAAACTGGTCTCAAAAACTGAAAGTGGTGTCTAAAGACTGAAACTGGTCTCAAAAACTGAAACTGGTGTCTAAAGACTGGAACTGGTCTCAAAAACTGAAACTGGTGTCTAAAGACTGAAACTGGTCTCCAAAACGGGAAATGGTTTCTAAAGACTGAAACTGGTCTCAAAAACTGGAAATGGTTTCTAAAGACTGAAACTGGTCTCAAAAACTGGAAATGGTTTCTAAAGACTGAAACTGGTCTCAAAAACTGAAACTGGTGTCTAAAGACTGGAACTGGTCTCAAAAACTGAAACTGGTGTCTAAAGACTGGAACTGGTCTCAAAAACTGAAACTGGTGTCTAAAGACTGAAACTGGTCTCAAAAACTGAAACTGGTGTCTAAAGACTGAAAGTGGACTTAAAAACAGGAAATGGTTTCTAAAGACTGAAACTGGTCTCAAAAACTGGAAATGGTTTCTAAAGACTGAAACTGGTCTCAAAAACTGAAACTGGTGTCTAAAGACTGGAACTGGTCTCAAAAACTGAAACTGGTGTCTAAAGACTGAAACTGGTCTCCAAAACGGGAAATGGTTTCTAAAGACTGAAACTGGTCTCAAAAATTGGAAATGGTTTCTAAAGACTGAAACTGGTCTCAAAAACTGGAAATGGTTTCTAATAGTGCAGCAGATTGCTGTAAAAATCGTTCAGATAGTGAAACAAGCATGAAATTTGGCACAAACATTCCTAAGACTACGCTCTCTTAGAAAAGGGCGCTGGCCACCTGAAAATCCAAGATGGCGGCTATTTTTCAAAATGGCCGCCATCTATGTTGAGATTCACTGGTTTGGGAGCATCTATTGGATGGAATATGCCAGTTTTTTTTTTTAAACCTCGACTTTTAGGTTATAAAAATGTTCCATACCACACATTTTATTGAAAACCCTTACTAAATGAATTGTAACCAAGATGGCGTACAAAATGGTTGCCATAAAAGTTTTTTTTTCTATCCACAGCGCTAGCAGACATAGAGACCAACTGTTTTTATTTAATGGTATATTCATGTGATCAGACAGTTTAACTAATATGCTATTTTCAACTGAAATAGTAATGGTATGGTCACATACAACATTGTGTCTAAGACTGTAACCATAAAAAGAAAAGAAGAGAAATACGGACTAAACGCAACCAATTTATGTATAGGTCTCTCAACCTACACCTTTGAAAAATTCGAGGATAAGAAGGTAGGCATAGCATGACACGTTGGATGCTCAAGCTAGATTATCTACTGAAGAGAGGGCAATATTTATCTAGACTTCACATTTGCAAGTGCAGAGAGCTGTGCAGGGAAGACCCAGCTTGTAGCACTTGCACCTTTCCCGACAGCCTGCTTTGCATCCACATTTGGTAAGCTGTTGGCAACTCTTGGCTAAGGGCGAGTTGGTTGTCCAGAGGACTTGCCATGCTTCACCAGACTTTTGCCATCCCCACTCAGCAGGGTTCTCTGGCTGTGGCTGACACTGGGTGGCCTGCCCCCACACACAACCAGCCTGGTACGCAGCACGCTTGGTGTGTTGGAGGAGAGCTCCCCTGGTTGGTGGAATGGCCTCATGTGCCCTTTGTTTTCTGGCAAACATATCAAGTCTAGCCTCATCCACAGTGCCAGCAGTGCTGGATCTTTCATACATAAGTATGACAAACCTCTCCAGGACCTTCAGGTCACTCTCTTCCACTCTGAGAGGGTAGTGACTCAGTTTGGAGAACACAGTGGAGGCCTCTGGAAAGATGTTCCATGTCTGCCAGGCGGTCTTCTTGCCCTTGCTCCGGAAGGCTGACACTGTATCACAACCTGTGAACGCATGGAAGAAGAGCATGCCATTCACCTTCTCCTGGCCCAGAGAGTTGCACAGGTCATGCACAGCAATCCAGCGCAGGCTCTGGCCTTGGCCAAATGCCACCCATAGCTTCTCTAGCCCTAGATTGTGGAGAGTGGAGAAAGCACTGACTGCAACGACAAGAACATCTGTGTCATTTGCTTTAACCGTGATGGTCTTGGCTCCATGTTCTGTGGCATATTTGGCATGGAGAAAGATGCGGGTGTCAGCTTCCTCATGAGAGCACTTTTCCAGTCCCTGAAGACTAGCCTCATGAGTGCTGAGGACAGCAGACCCTTTCGTGGCAATGACAACATTTGTGGCAGACATCTGGGTAACTTTGTCTGCCAGGAACTGGAACAATTCTGTCTTGTTGGCATCGTGTCTTAGGAAATTGCGCCAGTTGGATGGAATTGTGTTCTTGTCTGTCACCTTGCGCCTTCCTCCTTGACCACATTGGAGCCTGGTCTCAGCTTTGAGGCTGGATGTATTGTATACATCAAATACAAGATGTGATGATGTGTACTTGCTGCTATAGGATTGTATCACAGGCAAGAAGTCGCAAAGTGCATAGCCCTCAAAGGTCTTTCCTTTCTTTGGTGGCAAGGCATGGACCAAAGCTGATCCATCTACAATGAGGACATCAGTCTTTGGTTCTTTGTCTTCTAGTGTAACATGACTCTCCAGGACCGAGGTCAGCTGAGACTTCTGACATGTGTACAGCCTACCACCCTCACTAAGGGAAGCTGGGAATGTTTGATTCTCGTGCTGGAAGAATTCCTGCAGATCACATTCACGGCTCTGACAGGATATAAATAGCTTTGAGAAAAGCTGGCAATCCTCCTTCAGAAGTTTCTGCTTTGACTGTTCTACAGGAGCAGCTTCTTGCCTGAAGAAGTCAGTTCTGTTCTTCTTTATCGGCTCATAGAAGGAGACTGCATTGTTTGCCAAAGAGTCTGAAAACTTCTGAAATTTAGTGCAGCCTCTGTCAAGGTGTGTCTGTAGAAGTTCTGCTGAGCTGGGGTGGGCAATGTCTTTGTTGTCAATGGAATACAGATCCTGGCTCTCTTCCTGAAAAGGACTTCCCAAGTGTTGCAAAGCCAATGACAGCTTGCTGACTCTCTCCAAGAATGTCTTCTGCGCATGAGGTGTTTGTTCATGGTGTGTTGTCTGCTCATTAGACTCCTTACTTTGAACCTCTGTTTCGTATGGAGACACCAAGCGGATGATCTCTGGGCCAGCCACCATCCATCTTCTGAGTGCTGACGGATCTTCAGTCAGCCCAATGGCTCCGCCATCAGCCTTTATAAAGGCATTGGTCTGCTCATGAGCTTGGTCAAGAGCCATTGCTGAGAACTGGCAACTGGTCTTGTGCACAACAAAGTTGCCAGCCTTGAACTCCTTGTGCAACTCTGGGTGTGAACTCTCTAGGGTAAGCATGTCCCTGAGGTGAATAGGCAGCCAACGAGCATAGTTTGTATTATTGTTGGAAAAGAAGTAGGGTATCAGCTCATGCAATGCCTGGCAGTAGAGGACAAAATTGGCCTCACGGAAGGACCTGATCAGTAGGAATATCACAAGTTCCATAGACAACACCATGTGCCAGAAGTGGAACTGTGGACTCTGCTGTCTTCGAAGGTCACACCACTCCTCAAACTCTAATGCCTGCTCATTGTTGTTTGCTTTCTCAGCACAGTAGTCAGTGTATGCTGTCCTCAGGAGTTTGTACAAACTAGAGGCTGTAACCTGGTGCATCTGCCGTGTCCTGGTTACACTTGCAGCTGACAGGAAGGATTCTGCAGTTCCAGATGAAGCAACTCCTGCCTCCACCAGAGCTCCTGTCCAACCACTGCCATGAAGAAGAGTACCAAGAGATGTCATTGCTGCCATCTCAATGTGCAGACCACCAAACATTACCAGATACTTGTCTTCGCCATACTGATCAGGCCACTGCCACTGCACCTGCTTTGCTACGGCATAGATTGGCTGATCAGCTGTGATTATGGGTATCTGGCCAGGGTTCAGAAAATCAGTGACATCCTGCACTTTCTGCATCACGTGTTTGATCGTAGCAACAGAATGAGCCTGATCACGCAGGAGAGGAAGCAATGAAGTTATGGTTACTTCAAATTCTGGGCTTCTCTTCATTGAAGCGTGATGAGCTGACCACGTCAGATTCACTGCATCATCTATTTCCTGGGTGACTATGACCTTGTCTAGCCACTGATACTCCAGTGCAAGCTGTGGCCCCAAGATATCTGTGGGTGGCTTTGGTATTGCAGTGTTTGGTGGCACAGGGTTCTTTGTTTGATAGGAAGCTGGTGAGATGTTTGTGAATGTGTCCGGCAATTCAGGCACCGACCTCACTTTCTCAGGTGCAAACTTTAGTTGCTGTCTTTCCTGTCCAGTGTTCTCCTTGGTGGGGTGCTGAAATATGGAGATGCTAGTTCCATGGAAGGAGGTAGTGGCAGTAGTTGCAGATGGGTTGTGGTCGATGTTGTCCATCACTGCAGTGGTGAACAACCCTTTTCGCAGTACTGGGGGACAGACCACACCCTCCTCCACATATTTGCTAACTGTGGCATCTCCTAACTGTGCAGAGACCTCCAGTACTCTGTCATAAGAGATACTGAGGCCATACTGATGTAGCATTTCAACCAGGTTTCTCTTCCTGGTTTTGGCATAGACTGAGAGTCCCATGTAGACTGGGAATGGTGTTTCTCTGTCTTTGGAGTGTCTATGAGTTGTTGCTCCCTCTTTGTATCGGGAGTAGCAGTTGAACTGCATGAGCTGTGCAATGGCCTGGTCTGACTTTGATGCTCCAAATCGTAACTGTGACTTGATGTCAGCCCCATGCTCAACCATCCCTACGAACTGGAGCAGGAGAGGAGGCACAGAATTTCGTACACAAGCCTCAGAAAATGTGCCATCAAACCGTGACTGATGATCAAGTATAGACTTTCTGAGAATATTTGCTGCTTTAGCAATGATAACTGCCTCTGAAAGATCAGATGATTGAGCAAGTGCTTTTCCCACATCCTTTTGAAATGCAAGTAATACATCTCTGCCAGATTTATGAGCCTCAAGTTCTGGAATTTCTGCCAGAAGTTTGTCTTTGAGTCTCGTGGAATTTACACTTGGTGACTCTACACCTAATTGTTCCAGACGTTGTTGGTAGAGGTGGCAAATATCTGCCAGCCGAAATGTGACTGGATCATCTGAACAAAGGTTGTTTTCAACAATGTATGTCATCAGTTCTGACAGAACTAGTGGATACACATCTGATTCTGACTCAGTGCTACCTTGGTCTTTCTCAAGGCTCCTCAGGTAGGACCTTTTTCTGTTGTAGAGGGCACAAAGACAGGCATGGTGATACTTAAACTCCTGTGCAATGACATCCCCACCAGTCAACTTAGCAAGGAGCTTGTCATCACTAAGTATCTCTGCACATTCACGCAATTTCAAGTCAAGGCCCTTAGTACTAGCCTGTCTGAGATCAGATGCAGGTGCCACTTTCTCACAGAAAATGCAAACTTCATTGTCATGACTGGTTCGGCGCAGTTTTGCACGACTAGTCTCAGTGTTGCTGGTCTGGTCATTGGATTGTCGCTTTCTTGCACGGTCCAGTTTAGTGTTGTTAAACAACAAGCGACAGTTCACATGGTATTTTGCTGCATTTTTCCTGAGAGTGGCCTCTATGCCATCACCTTCATCCAGCCTTGCTGGATCCATTATCAGTGGCATTTCATTAATTTCACTGAACATGGGAATGTTCCTTGCCAGCATTGTGTACCCATCATGGTCTAGGACATGATGACTTGGAGGTGATGTCAAGTGCTCACCTCTTTTGTCCTTCTGACAAAGACAACACAAACTCCAGTTTGTTTTTCTACTGCTCAATATTGGATTGGCATCACATTCTGCCATGATTTCACTTTTGATTAAGGCCGAGGGGTTATCCTTTTACCACCTTAAACAAAGCACACATTCCTGTATGGGATTCAACTAGGTTCGGTCTCCCTACACCTAGCCCGATCATTCATCCAGTGCCATTTAAGTCCCGTGTGATCTGTACACCATCCGGGTAACTACATGAACCATCATGTACAGCCCCCATACCCTTGGCTCGGCTCTCCCGCGCTGGCACATCCTGTCTATTCAGGTGCGGCTATCTAACTATAGCTGGTCTGGGGCTGTTAGAAAGCATTTGGGACACTAAACTAAACTATACTACAACTACTAGTCTAAGACTACAGGATTAGTAAAGCTGGATTAGCTGGCACTGAACCCCATGCTGAGTTACACAGCAGTGATGTCACCAGTGTGCCCTGGTTGTGTGCAGACATACACTCTTTTACATTTATTAATTTTCCTTCAAAATTGATGAGTTATTCGAAAGAGATGGCCTCATTAGGATCTAAAACCACAGAAACCAAGATCCATGCTTAAAACGATAATTGTTGAACGGGCATTATTTCTCATTATAATTATTGTTTCTACCTTTTCTTGGCAGCCATATAGCCCCCATATTTAAAGGTAAACTGTACTGGGAAGCTACAGAAACATAATATTCACAAGAAATAGTATGGAAGAGCTTTACCATATTGCTAGAAGCAAATACATGCCATTCTAGTGAAAAATTAGCCAAAATCTGTCGATACTGGCCGCCATCTTGGAATTTCGCCGCCATATTAAATTTTTTGCGTGGCCAGCGCCCTTTTCTGATAGAGGGAACTTTAAAGAGCACTTGTGCAAAATTTCATGCTTGTTTCACTATCTGAACGATTCTTATGAAATATGCAATTATCTGCTGCACTATAAAGACTGAAACTGGTCTCAAAAACTGAAACTGGTGTCTAAAGACTGGAACTGGTCTCAAAAACTGAAACTGGTGTCTAAAGACTGGAACTGGTCTCAAAAACTGAAACTGGTGTCTAAAGACTGAAACTGGTCTCAAAAACTGAAACTGGTGTCTAAAGACTGAAAGTGGACTTAAAAACTGGAAATGGTTTCTAAAGACTGAAACTGGTCTCAAAAACTGGAAATGGTTTCTAAAGACTGAAACTGGTCTCAAAAACTGAAACTGGTGTTTAAAGACTGAAACTGGTCTCAAAAACTGAAACTGGTGTCTAAAGACTGAAACTGGTCTCAAAAACTGAAACTGGTGTCTAAAGACTGAAACTGGTCTCAAAAACTAAAACTGGTGTCTAAAGACTGGAACTGGTCTCAAAAACTGAAACTGGTGTTTAAAGACTGAAACTGGTCTCAAAAACTGAAACTGGTGTCTAAAAACTGGAACTTGTCTCAAAAACTGAAACTGGTGTCTAAAGACTGAAACTGGTCTCAAAAACTGAAACTGGTGTCTAAAGACTGAAACTGGTCTCAAAAACTGGAAATGGTTTCTAAAGACTGAAACTGGTCTCAAAAACTGAAACTGGTGTTTAAAGACTGAAACTGGTCTCAAAAACTGAAACTGGTGTCTAAAGACTGAAACTGGTCTCAAAAACTGAAACTGGTGTCTAAAGAATGAAACTGGTCTCAAAAACTGGAAATGGTTTCTAAAGACTGAAACTGGTCTCAAAAACTGGAAATGGTTTCTAAAGACTGAAACTGGTCTCAAAAACTGAAACTGGTGTCTAAAGACTGGAACTGGTCTCAAAAACTGAAACTGGTGTCTAAAGACTGAAACTTGTCTCAAAAACTGAGACTGGTGTCTAAAGACTGGAACTGGTCTCAAAAACTGAAACTGGTGTCTAAAGACTGAAACTGGTCTCAAAAACTGAAACTGGTGTCTAAAGACTGGAACTGGTCTCAAAAACTGAAACTGGTGTCTAAAGACTGAAACTGGTCTCAAAAACTGAAACTGGTGTCTAAAGACTGAAACTGGTCTCAAAAACTGGAAATGGTTTCTAAAGACTGAAACTGGTCTCAAAAACTGAAACTGGTGTTTAAAGACTGAAACTGGTCTCAAAAACTGAAACTGTTGTCTAAAGACTGGAACTGGTCTCAAAAACTGAAACTGGTGTCTAAAGACTGAAACTGGTCTCAAAAACTGGAAATGGTTTCTAAAGACTGAAACTGGTCTCAAAAACTGAAACTGGTGTTTAAAGACTGAAACTGGTCTCAAAAACTGAAACTGGTGTCTAAAGACTAGGAACTGGTCTTATAAACTGGAAATGGTTTCTAAAGACTGAAACTGGTCTCAAAAACTGAAACTGGTGTTTAAAGACTGAAACTGGTCTCAAAAACTGAAACTGGTGTCTAAAGACTGAAACTGGTCTCAAAAACTGGAAATGGTTTCTAAAGACTGAAACTGGTCTCAAAAACTGAAACTGGTGTTTAAAGACTGATTCTGGTCTCAAAAACTGAAACTGGTGTTTAAAGACTGAAACTGGTCTCAAAAACTGAAACTGGTGTTTAAAGACTGAAACTGGTCTCAAAAACTGAAACTGGTGTTTAAAGACTGAAAGTGGTCTCAAAAACTGGAACTGGTGTCTAAAGACTGAAACTGGTCTCAAAAACTGGAAATGGTTTCTAAAGACTGAAACTGGTCTCAAAAACTAAAACTGGTGTTTAAAGATGAAACTGGTCTCAAAAACTGAAACTGGTGTCTAAAGACTGGAACTTGTCTCAAAAACTGAAACTGGTGTCTAAAAACTGAAACTGGTCTCAAAAACTAAAACTGGTGTCTAAAGACTGAAACTGGTCTCAAAAACTGGAAATGGTTTCTAAAGACTGAAACTGGTCTAAAAAACTGGAAATGGTTTCTAAAGACTGAAACTTGTCTCAAAAACTGAAACTGGTGTCTAAAGACTGAAACTGGTCTCAAAAACTGAAACTGATGTCTAAAGACTGAAATTGGTCTCAAAAACTGAAACTGGTGTCTAAAGACTGAAACTGGTCTCAAAAACTGGAAATTGTTTCTAAAGACTGAAACTGGTCTCAAAAACTGAAACTGGTGTTTAAAGACTGAAACTGGTCTCAAAA